>JAVYIG010007131.1:0-106802 GCA_035222895.1 Strongylocentrotus droebachiensis
TCAAACGCGGGTTTAAGACAAAGGAGGCAAACTTTTCATTTCAGTGACTTACTGTATTTTTTAGCTTGAAATTTTCCATTAGGTCGTGTTTCAAACATTGTAAGATACTGTTATGCACAATAAACCAATCTATATTTTATACCCAAGAGATTCCGTAGCTCCTTTGACGTAAAATCTCACAGCTTATATTCCCTCTATAAGGCGCCAAGGATATTTCTTGATATATTAATAGTATTAACTCTCCTTGTTCCCGAGCGTCCCCTTGACCTACCATACATATTTTTTATTTCATTTCCCCTCTTTTGGAAAGTGACCTAAAATAACACAAACCGATGCATTTTTTATCTGATTTATTTTTTCTATTAAAAAAGAAAGAAAGAAGATACACTTTGTATCTAGAAAGCTAAGTGCTTGCAGGTGAACTAGAATCAATTCATATAACACGTTTAAATACCTTTAGGAAAATGATATGAACAATAAAAAGATCAAGGCTGTGGTCTCAATTTACTCATTGTGTCGCTTTAAAAAGTCCAGAAAATTAATTTACAAGTGGCCGATTCCATGGGGGGGGGGGGGGGGGGGGGGGTGGTGTAAACGGAGCAAATTTCAGGTTAATTTTGTCTCATGGCTAGAGCGTATGGTTCTGATTTGCCCCCATCCCTAATAAACGTACATCACTGTATCTCTATTATTAAACCAAAACAATGATGATTATACACGATTTATTATGTATTGTAGTCACACCTGAGCTTATATCAATCAAACATAGATAATACTCTTGTCCTGATAGTTAAATTGTATTTTGTTGACCAAAACGTACCTTCCAAATGGGTTAGATACGGTCGTCAGCGAAGCTATTTCAACCGGGGAGGGGGAGGGGGGGGGGGGGGGGTAGCTCAAGCGACGAATTGCAGTAGAATAATTAGCTCACATCTTCGGATGGATTGTGAAATGTCTTGACAAATCAAACATAGGCTATTCAATCAATTATAAAGGGAAAGGGAGAATTAAGGCAATCGTCCTTCATCTTTCGACTTCTAAAATAATGAGGACACATTATAAAAAAGCAGTAAGCAAAGTCTCGATGGCTCAGAGTCTCCTGACTCTAGCATCTAGCGATCGATAAGTCCAGTAAACACACAGGATAACATTTATTCTAGACCCACACAATCGATCGCGAAATGGTAAAGAAAAGCATTTGAGCAAACATTTTCACTCCACCTCATATTTAATCAGTTAAAGTAAACACGACTAATATGCTAATGCACATCATTGATATGCATATATCGATTTTTACATTCCAATGAAGGTCTTATTCTCCATTAGTTTGAAAGACTTTCACGAGGATTTTTTTTTAAATAGTCATGGAAACAGTGTTGTTGACTCCGTTTGTGATTGACAGGTATCATGTAAGCTTTTAAGTATAAACTCAAACGATTAGAATGAGATCAGGGACCCGTTTCACAAAGCTTTTTTTCAATGACAAATGAGAAAAATCAGTGACAAATCTGTTGATAACCAATCAGAAGCAAGGATTACAGTAGCTTACAACAAAAGCTGTCATTTGTCACTAATAGGGACTTTTAGATTTGCACAACGACAACGTGGATTGCTACGATCGACGTCCTTTTAATGCACTGCCTTGAAAGGACGTCACACGTATCAGTCCATGCAAATCTAAAAGTCCCAAATTACAAGTTTTGTGAAACGCCCCCCCCCCCCCAGGACAGGATATTTGAGACCGAGATTGGATTTGAGATTCATGAGACCGACAGTTGGTGATATAGCTACAGGGGCCACGCTCTCCCCTCCTCATCGGACGCGAACAAAAATGAAAACAATTGAGACGATAAAGAAAAAAGAAGGAAAAAATGAGAGAAAAGGAAAGGGAGAGGATAAAAGGATGAGAAATAAAGACGATATAAGATCTTTCCCGCACCCCCTCATAATCAATAGCCTTGTAGATCTATACATTTGAATTTTCAAAGTGAGACCGAAGCCCCTTCAATCATACCAGTTCCCCTCGATGACTGGACCCTAGCTACGTCACTGCGGACAACCCAGGGGACCAACGGCCCACGAACCGACAGGCCTTGAGACCGACAATGTCCGTCCGTTTAATGAACTTTTCAGAAAAATTTGCAGAATGTGATTCATCTCTTCCGTCCTCTTCTTTCCTTTATTCTTTACTTCACCTTTCTCTCTCCTTGTTTCCCCTCTCTCTCTCTCTCTCTCTCTCTCTCTCTCCCCCCTCTCTCTCTCTCTCTCTCTCTCTCTCTCTCTCTCTCTTTCTCTTTCTCTATATCTTTCTCCCTTATCTCTCCCTCGCTTCTAATAAAAACAAACTTTCTATAACTGAGCATCATTTGCAATCTATATCAACTTAAGAAAGCAATCAACATCTAAAAACAAGATGGTCTCATCAAATCATCTAAAATCCCAGCTGAACCCTTCCCCCAGGAAAACCATTCTTGTCGACAAAAAGCGAGGAAGAAATTCAAAATTACTCATCTATGACCTTAATTAAGCAACGTATGAGGAGATAAATGGAATTAAATATGTGGTACCTAGCATCTTGATTAATGATTTGATATGTTATTCAAGCATTCGCGTGCAGTCATGTGTCTTAAGGGGGATCAATAACAACTGGAAAAAAGATATGTGATAAAACGAAATGACTTCTAATCAACTTAGAATCCTTGATTTGAAGTATTAAGCGACATGGTTCTGACTTTGTCCACCGTCTAGGGAAGAATTTCTCCTAATTTGATTACACACCTGAATGAAGATGAATTTGGGGTTTCCGCCTTTCCGTCTATTTGATTCTTCCCTTATACATGCAGTTTCAACGCTAGTGCATAATTATGGCAATACTTAATTATCTACTTAATTTTTACTCTCAATCCCTCTATTTTTCTCTCCCTTTCATCGTCTACCTATCTCTTCTCAAGCTAAGATATGTCCTGCTGTGATTATACTCTTGCTAGAAGGGACATACGCTTCTACATGTATGTGTTTGCATGGTAACTTGCCCTTGACACGTTTAATATTACCCCCCCCCCCACCCAATAATTGGAATTTGAATGTCATCGTAAGAAAATGTACAACATTGCACATGAGAAATAATTCTATTACATTACAAAATCATCTAGATCGAAAGAAAAAATCGTACAGTGAAGTTATGATTAATGTAATGCTACACAAAATTACAGAAAGAGATGAACCGACAAAAGTATATCACGAGCTTTTGAGTTTCTTCCACCTTCTTTTATTTACTACTTTGTTTACTTTATTTTAACCAAATAAAAAGTTATGAAATATCCCCCTAACCCCTTGAGACATCAAGTTTCAATTGGTGAGAAGATAATTGTCTAGATTTGGTTGACGGATAGCCCTGAAACTGACATTCGGGGAAATTTATTTAGTTCGGTCTGTTGTCGGTCTCGTGTCGGTCTTGTTATACCTCAGTCTCAACGCAAAATCGATTCAACTGACAGATAGACTCTTAGACATTCCGGGTAATGTAATATTCAGTTCGGCATGTTGTCGGTCTGTTGTCGGTCTGTCGTCGGTCTGTTGTCGGTCTGTTGTCGGTCTGTTGTCGGTCTGTCGTCGGTCTGCCGTCGGTCTGTTGTCGGGCCGTTGTCAGTCTAGTTGGTTTGACCGGGGTATATGCTCCTACTTTTCAAAAGAAAAGGAGGTCACTTTCTTGCCCTAATTGATTGGTCAGAGACTCAGAGTCATTCAAGTTTGCTAACAAGAGGTCGAACGCGACGGACACTTGACCATGATTGCCAGGCCATTAACGGCTCCATTAGCATAGATGCATTCCGGTATACATGTACATGGTGGTAGTATCGGAGAGGTAATGAAGATGGGGAAGAAGAGGGAGTGGGGGTAGGCATTGGATGCCAGTATAAGTCACTGTCGTCCTAGTTTCTTGTAGACGTGGTACAGTTATTGAATCTAGTTTTGTTCTAACAAAATCGCACGCACAATCGAAGGTGCCTTCTCATGTAGTAATTGATCATCTAGAAGCGTCGAGATAGTGCAGAGAGAGAGAGAGAAAGAAAGATAGAGAGAGGGGGAGGGGAGCGGTTAAGGGGGTCGCTTGCACTGCTCATCTCCATTTTATGTTCGAAAAACTGCAACAGAAATGAAAGGACGTGTAGAATGTTTTTTTTAAAACCTTTTAAAGACAAAAGCAAAAATTAAATATAATTTAAGAAGACGGCAGCAAAATCCAAAGAGGGTTGTTCTTGAGTAGGTGGAGGGGAGGGGGGGGGGGTATCTTTTTACTGTCTGCACAGTGATGCTTTTATTAAATTGTGCAGAGATCTACATCGGAAAAAAAAAATATGCATCTGCTGCACATACAAATCAAATGATTCAAATACGACAAATTCACATCGGAAACTGTTACAACAAAATCATTGGAATTTGTGGGATTTCAGTCTACAAAATCTTCTTTTTAAATTTCAAATTACACTGTCAATGTATGTTCTGCCCGAAACTTATTTGTAAAAATCGATTACGTCATTACACCTGAGTGAATGATATGATGATTATTATACAGTAGGCTTGCGGATGCACCATGTGAGAGAGAGAGAGAGAGAGAGAGAGAGAGAGAGAGAGAGAGAGAGAGAGAGAGGGTTTGAGGAGTCCTGAAAAGGACTCTGACTCGGTAATCTTTCTTGGGGATGTGTAGTCCTGAAAAGGACTGTTTGTTGATTATTGTAGAGCCCTTTATTGGTATGATATGGTTTCTATGACGATATCTCATTAAAATCATTTGGAGCAACAACAAAATCCTCCAATTTCCTTCAAAACAACATATTGGGCCTGAGAGCGTTTACTAACTGGGTTAATCATCTTTCATTCGTTTCTTTTAGAAAATGCATGAAATAGATGAATAATATTGATAGGCATGTGAACCGTTTTTCCTTCTGCTCCATACAGCCGTTCGACTCTTCTAAAATTTATAAGCATGAAATGAGTATGACCAACCTTTGTTGTTATGAAAGCCTTTTACGTATATTTAGAAAATAATAATGAACAATGATGAACTGACGCATTTAAAATGCTTTGATCGTGGCGATAGGTTGACTTTATCATCCCACTTTTTTTTCTTCTCAGACGGCACTTGAAACATATCACTGAGACGAGAGTGCTTGAGCTCTTCGATGGAACGTGAGATGAATATTTTATGAGTTTCAAGAAATAAAGTCTGAGCAAGCTATATCAGACTTGTTTTTACTGACTGTTTTACTTTCGTATTATTATTATTATCATTATTATAATCATTAGTAGTATTAGTAGTAAAAGTATTTTTATACACATTTTTTTGGAGGTGGGGAAGGGGGGGGGGGGGTGGGGGAGTAAATAGCATGGTCGAAACCTCTCTTTATAGAACCCCTTCATCTTCGCAATTATCACCATCACCACCATCACTTTTAAACACCTTGCCACTACCACCATTAGTCTCCACCATCATCATCACCACCACCACCACAGCTCCACCACCACAGCTCCACCACCACCACCACCACCATTATCATCATCATCATCACCACCACCATCACCACCACCTTCATCCCCACTACCACCACCACCATCACCGCAGCGGCTACCACTAACACCACCACCACCACTACTACTACTACTACCACAACTGTCAATCACCATCTTTAAGTATAGGCCTCATCACGTCATTCACATTTTTCACGCCACATAGATGCGCCAATCACTCTCGCTTCAACCGTACTTCTCCTCCTCATTTCATTAAATCCTCCAGGTTAGCGTGCTATGTTTGCAAGTTTCCGCTTTAGGTTTCATGGCAAACGAGGTATTGTTTGATCGAGCGTTAACGTAATTGAAGCCCCGGCATCCCCCTCTCAATGTAGTATAATTAGGTTTGTATGCGCACAATCGGATGTTAGAGATCTTTATCCTTCTTTGAGGAAAATATGATTCTCTTGAGATATGAGGGAAGCATTAGCATTCCTCCAACCCTGTTATAACATTATTAACATTTCCATGTTGCCGTTGAAACACCTGACAATTTTTGCAAGGTAGAGAATGTGATGTATAATTGACGACAGCACGAATCAAGAAAAAAAAGAACGACGCATTCTCGTTGTTTACATTTGCAGGTGACTGATAAATAAATTAGATCTTTATTTGAAGAAGAAAAAAAAATCTATCATCCGAGATCTGAGAGAATCGATCTAGGTTAATGGACTATTCCTAATGTGAATGGAGGTGGATGATTTTTAATGGGGCCCTATAAATATTTGACACTACGGCCGAGCGGTTTCAGGTGCTTGAATTTCTGTGTCGGAAGGTCGTTCGTAACTGGCCCCTGAACAATTCACCTTCCATAAAAGGAGAAGTGAAATAACCGACTGTTAAACAAGTGCTGGTGATTAAAACAATTCAAATTTTGTCTTTGTCATTTATCGTTTTAAATTCGGTCAGTGATTAGATACCATCAAAGGTGACCCGTAGAACTGTAATAATGCAACTCGTGTCTAAACATTGAAGCTTAATGCCTATAAATACCCCATCCTCTTTGTCAGATTTTATAATTTTTAAGTATAGAAATATCGTTTAAAAATTTGATTATAACAGTTCATTTCACCTGAAGTGCAATCGTTTGTGAGAAATGATTTAAGATGACTAACCTCCATCGTTATAAAGTTTTTTTTGTGTAAATATCTATATCTCTTTCTTTCTCTGTTTGTATTTCTCTCTCTCCCTCTCTCTCTCTCTCTCTCTCTCTCCTCTCTCTCTCTCTTTTGTTTGTTATTCATATCAATTTATCGATGATTTTATCACTTGCTATGCCTAAAAAATCTACCTTTAACCGATGATATTTAAAAACTATAATTTGATACCCATTGACGCCGGAACTCACCCAGGCCTAATAATATTAATGTGTACGACATTCTTAGCTATAATTAAGCCAATGCGACAATGTTGTCAAAATATCTTTATTACAAAACTTAAAATTGTTATAATGTGCATGATAATGTGCATGATATAATTCAAATTAACAATTCATCTTAACATTGCTAGCCTATATTTCTATACCGTACTGTTAGTATCATATTTATTTTACAAGAAATGTTATTTTAGTATGCAGCATTCATGGCAATAGGAACCATACTCGAAGAAGGTTTGGAAATATTCCTAATTAAGACGAAATTTTATGACGGTTGATTTAACTTTGCATTACACTCGTTTACTAGTAATGTAATACGATGGACGATGTTGCTATTAACTTGTTATTGTTGTCAGCAACAATAGCTATTACAATTTTTGAGAAATTGAACGGCTCCAACTCACGCGCCTGATGTAAGGCTCGCCACAACTCAAGAAACGTTAATTATTCCGCCGCGATAAGAAATAGAACTCGCCCACCATTCCTAAGGCTGTATAATGAGCAAGGATGAATATTAGAGAGTGCGTACTTTCGAAAAAGAACACAAATTTAATTTAATGTATTGGCATGATGCAACCTCATGATTACAATAGGCGATGAGATGGAATGCTCTAGATTTTATATTGTATTCAAAAGAATGGAAGTAATTCATAGATAGCTCGATCTCAGTTATGTAAATCTAAATTAAAGTGATTAATCGTGACGTACGAATCGATTGCGAACGGGAAGCATAATTGCTTATAACCGGGAGATAATTAATGATCGGACGAGTCATCACATTTTAAATCTCTATAATTTCTCTTGCAAATCGCAAATCGATCTGTCATCTTTGCTAATTGGGTAAACGATTAAAGAGGCTCAGGATAATATTGAAACCAATTTGAGAAATATATGTATATACTCAATGTTTATAGAATATACACAGAAAATTGATTCTTGATGGAATTGGGGGAAGATTGTCCACTTTTTGTATTACTACATACTTTTCGATCTAGATTGTAGTGAGAGATGACGAGGGAGGGAGTGAGAGAGAGAGAGAGAGAAAGTGGGTATCTGTGGGAAAAAGTAAATATGTGTGGGTGGGGGGGGGGTGGGTCCTTTGTTTTCGCCTGGATGAGACTCAAGATGAAGCATCTGTATAAATATGAATAAACTTAGTAACTAGGGCGTCGCTATGGTGGGTGGGTGTGTGTGTGTGGGGGGGGGGGGGGGACATCCCCATTGAAATCTGTTTTCAGCTAGTCAGATAATTCATAAACTGTCGGCATACCTCGAAAATGATTATAATGATTATTGTTAATTATCTAACTATTTTTTTAATTTTATTTTATTATATTATATTTTATTTCATTTTTTCCTGCTTGTTGAAAAAATTTAGAGTCCCAAATTTGAGTAGCGAGGAATGTAAAAATTATTATGCTATGCTTAATAATAACAATACCTACTGCTAATAAATTTGTTTACCCAGGTAGGCATCAATAGCTTCAATGCCAAAGGACGTTAGTAACGGGCTGAGATTCGAACCCATAACTCTTGACCTGAGAGTCAAGTGAATGAACCACTATTATACTACGACACCTTCACTTCACCAAGCGATGTTCAAATTTCCTCAAAACCCCTTTAAAAACCCTTTATAAGCATGGCAAATATTGATTAATGGCGAGATACATCAACCCTAAATATTATTATTGTCCAATTTCATGGATTGTTGATGTTTATTTCTTTAAATCACTTCATTTTGGTCATTCATGTTGAATACTGTTAAATCGATTGATTCTAAAACGATGTGTAGGATCGAAGGATATCGTCAAAAGTGACCTTGAAAGGGTGGGCCCTTTTTTCTATTGCTCTCGCGCTTATTCGTCAAACCTAGAACTTTCGAGAAAAACAACCCTCTACCAAAATAACGAAGTGAATTTACACCGTGTTTACGTTTAACGTTGAATCCATGCGAATAGAGACATCAATTCTCAATGACAGTGGGAGATTTGTTAGTTCGTTCGGCCACTGGTAATGTTTGTTTTTTTTTTGGGGGGGGGGCACAACAGTCTCGTACCCCTTTGTAAAATCAATTTGGCATTCCTAAAGTACACCAATTATAGGCCCCCCTTTCAAATTTGTGATTAAATACGCAAGACAAATCAGATATAGGGTGTTTTTCTTCGTCAGAAAATTTTGGAATCGTGCACCCCCCCCCCCCCCCCCCCCCACCCCACTCTCTTCACTAAAACTTTGAGCACTGTATCCGAGGAAGAAATAGAATGGAAAATGTACATTATTTCATTGAATGTTACTGAATCAGATAGTAGCACTGTATCCGAGGAAGAAATAGAATAGAAAATGTGCATTATTTCATTGAATGTTACTAAATTAGATAATAGCACTGTATCCGAGGAAGAAATAGAATAGAAAATGTGCATTATTTCATTGAATGTTAATAAATTAGATATTTGTTAATAAAAACGGAAGAATCGCTAAGGCCACAATTTTTTTTCTCGGAAATAAGTCAGTTTTATAAAAGTTTGAGGCGATTAAGTGCTAATGCCCTTCTGCTTAGCACTTTCATTTTTTACCTGAAATTCGAGCTAACGCCCTTCTGCCAGCCAGACGACGATTATTAATCATGACAAATCTAATAAAACACCAATTAGCCTGAATGCGTATCGTGCAAACACGTGGAATGATAAAGATATCAGACATTAATGTTCAGATAAAGCTATTTTAGAAAAAAAAAGAAAAACATACAGGGGCTTGTCAATTATGTCAAAAACAATACTGTAACCTTTTCACAGGATGTAATAATTGCCATCAGCTCCAGTTTTGTATAATGATAACTGGCTTATTGTATAGTGCTTTTAACCTTAATATTGTTTATCCAATTAGTGAACCGATAATTGACATTTTGATCTTGATTTTTTTGTTATCGTAACCCAATTTTGGCCTTTTGATGTAATGATTTGCGAATGACAAAATGCCTCTGCCTTTGTTTGTAACTGGGACTAGATAATTAACTTGCTTAACTCCCATATTCTGTATTTTCTTAGAGACAATGAATTTGGAACATTAGCCCATATTTTTTTCTAAAATGACGTCCGTTATAAGATGAATGAATATATATGTAATAATAATAATATTCGGTGAATATATATTTCAGGGCAAATCACAAAATATGTAATGTTTACATTCCTTTATCAACAGAGAAAGAGAGGGAGAGAGAGAGAAAGAGAAAGAGAGAGAGGGGAGAGAGATAGAGAGAGGAAAGTAGAGAGAGAGAGAGAGACAGACAGACAGAGAGAGGAAGGTGGAGGGAGGGAGGGAGGAATTATTGAGAATTATTTTCATCATATAGACGCTTGTATTGAATAAAGGATGTTTTAGTTGGTTAACACAACAATAGACGAATATCTAAAACCCAGTTTTCTCTCTTAAAACAGTGGTGGACAAGTATTTCATAAAGAAAATATTGAACGTGAATTTCCCGTGCAAACCTGACCTTGTTGTCTGTACATGCTCATGATTGTTAAGGCATTCCTTGTCCATATTTCCATGTCGTATATATCTGGAACTAGATGATGCAAGCTTCATCAAAATCATCAAGATATGATTATTTTGAAACAACTGGAGGAGTGCTGGTTTCGATTATTAAATTTGTTGCTATTTTTGTAGTTATGCTATCCAGATTAGATGTGGAAACAGCGGTGTATACAATTTACATTCACATGATATTGGTGATGAAACAAATTATGTTCATTCGTAACAATTTTAATGGGCTATCGTGGGCGAACTATGGTCTACTTGTGAAGACATGAGACTCTCATACAAGACATCCTGGATTCGAATCCTTGCTCGGTGCTTTCATCTCTGGACAAAGTCCTTCGTGTCCTTCTCGAAACAGGTTTGAAAGATACCTGGCAGTACTATAATAATAATTTCAAGGCCTTCAGAAATGAAGAACCGTATTAATTCTGATGGATCTACCCTTTCAACCATTAAATAAAGATTTCTGTGACGTCCCTGACTGACATAATCAATCGGCGTAGCCAGAAATTGATGAAAAGGGGGTGGGGGGGGGGGGGGGTCGGTTGATGGTTGAGGCTGAAATGATTTCGGCAGGGGGGGGGGGGGCATATACTAGCTCACCCCGTGATTTATACGTCATCAATGTCAATCTAATTAGAATACTCATGCTCAATCATGTATTGATTACCAGAGACCAAATGGGTTCTTTGATTGGTCCCCCGTCCTCAATCTCATGATCTAATTTGACAAATAGGTGTTGATTGTTTGAGTGCTGTAATTCAAGTTCATGAAACATATATAATTAATGGGTGATTAACCATAGATGAGATCATGGTCATGTCCCTCGATGCCTGGGCACGCGCTACGCCAATCGCTACACACAAAGCAGAATATCATTAGAAAGGTCTCTTAAATTGAGGGAGCTTTTTATAAACGCTGTTTAATAGCAAATCGCTTCAAGAGTCTAGCGGATGCAATTAAGTTACTCACGTCATTCATTGTTATCATTATTCAGCCATTTCAACGGTGTCGGTAACGGAATTATATAATTTTTGTTGTTGATGTTGTTGCTGTAAATGACTTGATTGACTTTTAAGCTATCATTAAAATAGCTCAAATACAGGGATAACATATCGCCATCATTCTTTGCAGATCGGGGGAGAGGGGGGCGAACCTTTCGCAGGCCTCCTGTGAATTAAGGAACGTAAACTTTTTTCCCCATCGGAATATTGGGAGTACTGAAGTTATTACCCGGGTAATTTTTTATATTTGTTTTCATTAATTAATATTGTTATCATTCTCCTTCACCTCTCCTCCCTATAGCAGCAAATCAAGTCTTCATTTTCACGCTTTACACTTTCAATCTGTGTTGTCACGTTGGATATGAAAGCATTCAGATAATCTTTCTCGTTAATCTGTATTTCCGTAAAAGCCTGCTCATAATGATATCTGCCTTTAACCTTGGATCTATGTGATGGGGTAATAAATTTCCCTTTCTATTCTCAATTTAACCTAATAACTCTAGATTGCTTTGGAGTAGGATATACAATTGAAATAATGATCATCTGTCTGTGAGTGAATTGATTTTTTATCATAGATTAAATTGGCTGAACCGGCAGATGTTAATCTGTTAAGTAGCGCAAGCAAATCAAGGTTGCAAGTCAGAAAAACAGGTGAGCCCTATTATATGGAATTAGCGTCATCCAGAATAATACATATTAGGAATCGTTTTCAGGGATTGAGAGATACGACACTCGTTAACATTGAAACCTGTTAATTTCAGAAATGGTCACGTGTGAAGAGGAGATTGAGACAGGAAAAGGAAAGCATCAATGGTAATTGCATTTGATATTTCGGATCAAAGGTTGAGAGTTTTATTCTGAAGGAAGTAAATATTATGTGGTGAAGTAGTTGTTTAGTTAGCTGACAAATAGGTTCAGCCAAATATAGGGGCGCTGGAGGCGGAATTAGTGCTACAAAATGTAGGTAGATGGACTGAGAAAAACGATATTATCAAAGAAGACGAAGAAGATGGTGATGATGGAGATGAAGATGTAAAAGAAGAAGAGGAGGAGGAGAAGGAAGAAAAGGTAGAAGATGAAGAAGAAGAAAAATAAGAAGAAAACTAAAGGAGAAAAAACAAAAAAGAATTTCTTTATCCGGTATCCTTTGTAAAAAGGATACTTTATGTAAAGGGTAAAGACTTTATATTTACAAAGGATTCCGATCCTTGCTATATTTATCTTTCCCTTAAAGGGATTTGGTATCTTTGCTTCAGATTCTGTAACAAAATCCTGAATTTGGCTCATGTTGCAATCAAAGTTATAAACCTTTAGATCAGTCAAGAATTCCATGACTTTTACATGCCGATCGCCTGTATGATTATCGAGATATTTATGATTGGAATTAGAAATTTCAAAAACCGTTTTCCCAACGAATTTTATAACGGTCTATTGGGGGAAATGAGTATGGTAAAACCGGTCACTCAAAGATTTTTACTTTTTTTAAAGCATTTCATTGTCATTTTGAAGCACAATTTGTTTGGGACTTTAATATCACACCATATCACAGACACTGATTACACGTAGGGCCATACATCTCAGATTTGTAAAACAATGCCTTTAAAAGGGATTTATAAATATGACGAAAATATTATGACACGAATACAAGTGACCTACGCTTTTTTTTCTTTTGCTAAAAGAATGGATTTCACGTCCGACTCATTATAGTCGAAGAAAGTGGCTTTAATTATATATGAGATCGTGTGGTCGCCATGGCAGCGTTAAACGTTTTATATTTTACACGACGTGATTATTTCGTGTACGCAATTAATTTAGAACCGTCTGCTTTTTTAACCAAAATAAAATGCAAAAGAAGAGATAAAACGATCGTCGTGATGTCAGTAACCGAATAATGGCCCGTTTTAGAAATCACTAATTGCTTTAATCATCCAATTAGGAGTCTTTTTTAAAAAACATTGTAACATTCATGATGAAATCGACTATGGTTTCCTTGCGAAATAGCTGTTTACCACGGCGCGGGCGTGGTCCTATCTGAGCTAAATCGGGAGCTCCTATAATGTGCGTTACGTCAGAGTTCGCTCACACGGGAACTTATGCCTGTTTTCACACGAGGCGTTATTTTTGGCTGACGTAGTAATGCGTTTGCGACTTGCGCAGTCTTTAATGCGCCATTTTGAGGGGTGATGTCGTCTAAAAAGTGATTGCGAAATGTACAGTGCACACAATGCGTTGACTTGCTGGTTGGAACTGGGCATATACATATAGTTGCGATTGGTCCAAATCAATTGCATGTCCTCCCATCAAAAGACCAGTTCACGGTTAGCACATTACTGCAATGACCCCGAATATCAACAGATCTTCAAAACATGAAGAGGTCCCACTTTGTAGATTTTGAAACAATCACTCCTACAGCGAAGGAGGTGTTATATGAATAGCCTTAGTGTTTCCCCTTTTCAAAGACTACTTTCCACCTGTGTATCATGGAGTGAACTGAATGTGCATGAATGAATAATGATCACATAACTTTCATGAGCACGTATCCAGTATTACGTCTCCGTGTATTTCAAAATTTGTTCTGCTTTATCTGCTCATGCTCAGACTGCAACCGTGAACTGGCTTATTGCAAGTTTGCAGTCTTCCATCGCTTATTTACATAGTTGCGATTGATATATATCGTAAATAAGTTGCGATTGATATCAACTCTATGTAAGACGGGGCCCAGGTAATAATACAATAAAAATGACACCTCGTGTACAACGGGCATAATCATATTCATTCCACTGGTATTTGGTGTTTCGCGTTTTCCTGGCTGCTAGAAGGTGCTTCACAATTCAAGAGGCCTTTCTAATGATTTGTTTTGTTTTACAAAATAGAGGGAAGGTGTGAGATGGGGTAATGTCATCTGCTTCTCATTTCCCTTTTCATTTTTCTGCCGTTCTTTCATCTCCTTTTCTCCATTTCCGTTTTTTTTTCTTCAGAGGGGGAGAGGGTGTGTGTGTGTGGGGGGGGGGGGAATTGCCCCTCCGTGTTCCCTTATAACTCCTGTTTCTAGTGTTAATGATGCAAACTCTTGCTTTACCCCGAATCGTGGAATATGTTTGGGATTTTCGTTGTTAATGGCTGTTGTTATATTTTTATCGTGTAGGTCTATATTAATATTGAGTATATCCTTAATGTGAGATTGTAGTGCCCGCTCAACAAATGCCAGTAATGAAGCTATAAAGGATGTCCAAAAGAAGCAAATAAATGAGCCTGTTAGTCTAGGATTCATTAGCCAACACAATAAGTGACGAACATGAATGACGAAGGAAGGGAGTAGGGGGGGGGGGGGGGTTACGTCATACTTTGGCTTTGTTGCATGGCCCCTGAACAACCCCTGTGGTTTGTTCTTTTAGTGAGTTGAGAAAAATCACTGCAGGCTCAGAAATTGAAAAAGCATCGATTTTTTTTTTTTTTTTTTTTTTTTTTTTTTTAGGGGGGGGGGGGGTGGGGCGTACCGGTCTTTAAGACTGTCTCCCTCCTATTGACCATGCCAATACACAGGGTTTGGGTGGGGTGTAGAGTCTTCTTTTGACACACATCTCTTTAAACAAAATTTAAAAAACCAGGAATTTCAGCGAGAGCAAACTACATTTTGATATTCTTTCTCTCATAAATTTTGATTATCAATAGCTGGTTAAAATTCAGTGCAATGACAACATCTAAAGAATTCCACCACACAGTTATTTTTATCCATTTAAAACCTTGATCGCGCTGAGACTGAATGAATAGAATTCTAAATCGAAGCTCATTTTTCTGTGAAGAAGAAAGTAAAAGTTCGTGCCGAATCAGATTTGCCTCGCATATTAAATCCAATATTGATACAATTCCAACCTATCAGGTTCAATTCACACGCAATCAGAGCGAAAAAACTGGCCTTTCCATGAAAAGATTCATATATGCCGACGAATATTATTAAATCTCCTTACGACCAACCGTGCCTAATTTTTCGACATCGCTTTGCGTGTATTGTTAATAAACAACTGAGAGAGAATGCATGCATTTCCTGTGATTGAAATGGTTTAAAGGTAAAATCGTGATTTGTGTCTCTTAATAAAATATCATAGAAAATCATCATTTATTTACTGGCTTATTGTGAATAGAATATTTATTTTCTGTCTCCTTCCATTAATATGAAAATTGACTAATATTCCATTTTCGTAATGAAATTTAATTGAATGCACAAATCTTTGTTCAGCGCCTGGTTACAAATCATTTCGTTCATCAGTTACGAATAATTGTATTTCAATAGTCAGAAAGCGAATTGTATACATTACGTTGTTAGGTAGGACAAGCCATAATGTTTGTCCTACCTAGCAACAATTTTGAATATTGATATAGGCCACAAGTACTCGTAACAGGTGAATAAAATAATTGGTAACGAGGCAATTAACAAGGATTTGTGCTTTAAATTCGATTACATTATGAAAATTGTCCATTGCGTAATGGATGTCAATTGTGAACATCATTAAAAGGGGTGATTACACCAAGAAAGCTTCGTCTATAAGTGTGATTTGTTGCTTCATGATCCGATTTTTAAAGATATGGCTTCGTATAACCAAGATGACAGTCAATTTTATTTACTTCCAGTCATTATCCTTATGTATATTTACAAGTAATACAATAATTATTATTATTGACACATAATTATATCAAGAAAGCAGGGTACAGGGAAGGAAGTAATAATAATAATGATAATGATACTAATAACAAAGATAATAATGATAATAATAATAATAGTAATAATAATAACAATAATAATACCAATAATGATAATAGTAATACAAATGGTTGTAATGATAATAAAAATAGTAATAATAATGGTAATAATGATAATAAAAATAACAATAATGATAATAATAATAATAGTAATAATAATGATAATAATAATAATAGTAATAATACGAGTAATAATAATAATGATAATAATAATAATAATAATAAGAGTAATAATGATAATGATAATAATAATAATAATAATAATATTGATAATGATGTTAATATTGGATATTTTGATAGCGAAGATATCCACCGCGGTAACTGCTCAAGGCGCTCCAATTACCTCGGCTCGGCTTAGCTATCGTTTCCGGTGCTCACAGCTTTCAAAGAATTCGTTCCAACCGGTACCAATTTAACACCTGAGTGGAGAATGACAAATGTAGATTTAAGTTATTCCAAAGGACATTAGTGCCGCGGTGGGCCTCGAACCGCGAACCATTGCGATCCACAGTTCGACGACTCATCCATTATATTATTTTTCTTTATGCAAACAGAAATGCGATCTGTAAGCATCGTAATCCATTACCATTAAGTACGATTATAATCATCTTCCGGTCATATATTTCATCAAATTTTATTATTAGATATAATTTGATTTGCACAGAATATTATCTGCGAATAAATCATACAACATGTACCTTTAACTCTCCCCTCTGTATGTTTCATCGATTGGTAGTCGCTCATCGAGAAATGAAACCATTTACTAGAAACCCTCGCCCTGTCTAGAAGAGGTTTCCTTCGGTCTTAATTATTTACAATTGTGGCATAATTATTTTCCTCTCTTTCCATCGATCCATCAAACTCAGTCTAGCCATCCATTGCACACACAGACACGCACACACGCACACACACGCACATACACACACACACACACGCACACACACACACACACCCCCTCTCTTTTTCTTATCTCTCTCTTTCCCTCTTTCCCTCTCTCCCTCTCTCTTTTTCTCTATTTCTCTCCTTTTCTCAACATCTCCATTTTTTGTCCTCTCTCTCCTCCTTACTCTCTTTCTCTACATTGACTACATATCCATTTCTTTCTCTCACCTATTTTTCTCTTCCCTTTTTTAAAATGTTGCATATTCGTTCTTAATCAATCGCAATTTCCCTAGTTTTCTCTCTTGTTCTTTCTTCGATTCTATCCATCACGTCTCCTTCCCGTCTTACCCCTCTCTTTTTTAAATTTATCACAGTTCCCCTATCTCCTTCTCTTCCCCTATCCCCCTCCTCTCTCTCTCTCTTCATCTCTCCTCATGCCTAATATAAGTACAAGTCATTTCTCCTCTCCTAATTGTCGCATGCTTTTTCTCTTGCTGCTCTCTCTCTCTCTCTCTCTCTCTCTCCCCCACATTATCAAGATACCTCCACAATGCCCTTCTCGCCTAGCCCTACTCCTATTCATTATCTCTCGTCGTCCATTGAAGCTAGGCCTATATAATTATTAATAGGTTTCAACCACCGTATCTTTAACCAGCACGCCCTAATTGCTTTCCACAATACCGCTTCATCTTGGACACGGAAAATGTCTTATTCTATTCAGGCTTGGGCGAGCGCAATTTCAAAGCACACAAAATACACAATTTTTATAAATTGTATATTTGATGTTTATTACATCGTAAGAGCTTGGCTAGTGCCTTAATTAAAGGAAATGCGTTCAGTGTTATTTTGACAAACTAGAATTCCAGGAGCGATGTAGAGACATGTAATGCATGTCTTGAAATGAGAGGTATTGCGTCTTATTTACCTCGTAAAATCAGGCATGACAAAAAAGAAGATGCACAGGAAACTGCTTTTCAAACGTAATTAAGTTATGATAAATTATAAGCACTTGCTCTCAATTATCATCATCATCATTATTATTATTATCATCATCCTTACCATCATCCTTACCATCATCATTATCATCATCTTCATCATCACTATCACCATCATCCTTACCATCTTCATCATTATCATCATTATTTTCATCATCATCATCACCATCACGACCCCACCATCACCACCATCGCCACTACACCCATCACCACCACCACCGTCACCACCACCACCACCACCACCACCACCACCACCACCACCACCACCACCACCATCATCATCATCATCATCACCACAAGCTCCAAACAGAAACCACCATAGAGAAAGAGACTGCTTATGAATTAAGAGTGACTGCTATGCCATGCATCTCTGACACAGTTTCGTCACCACCAGTTTTTAAAACATCGCACCAAACTTGCATTTCTCACCCTGCTCATCGATTAGAACGCTCTTTCTATGTTAGCTCACTGAAGCAAATATTTGACTCTGAAGGAGTTGAATCAACAACTCTCGCTTGTTGCTCACTCTTGACCTTGAAAGTGGCCACTGAATTACGTCCTCAATCACCAGGAATTGCATTTGACGAGCTAAGAATTATTGTTGGACAAGTCATAAAAACAAGACCGGCAAACGAATTGGAAAAGTACGTTTATATTGTGGTTTGTTTGAATAATGATATTGAAATCATCCCCATGACCGATACTGTGGTATAATCAGTCTACTAGATATACTACCATAGGATTGTAATTGACGTATATTTCAGTGGCGGATCCAGGGGGCACCCCCCCCCCCTTCAAAGAGAGAGAAATGAGGAAGAAGAAACATCGTATGATAAACCCTTTTTTGCGTGTCAGATATATTTGTCGGACTTGTGCCCCCTCGAGAGATAGAGAGAAAAAATTCGGTCGGTGTTTATAAAGGAGGGCGGGATAACTGCTTTTTTTAAACACGCACGGCATAATTGGTAACCTTGAGTGCAGTAAAAGCAAATTGCACGGTTACCATCTTCAGCAAATATAATCTAATTTTGAGTCGGTGAGAAGAATAATTCCTTGACACCACATCGGTTGTTTCCTGACAACTGATAAGCCTGGATGAAACCAAACGAGCATCGATCAATGTTCAGATATATTAAGATCTTCTCTTTTGGGTATTTGGAGAGCGACAATAATTATCTGAGGAAACAGGAAGCGTCACAGGGGTAAAACGATTCCCTAGTATATTGGTTTCTACGGGAGATCCAAATCATACCGTTGCATTTGTTTTCTTTTCTCGATTTGACTATTATTGTATATGAAAAATATAAAAATAAAGTTAAAAATACTGAAATCAGTTGAGCAGATAATTCATATATAGCATCGAACGGTTTATACAAGGGTAATAGAATTACTATGTGGGCCATGATATATTCCCCACTCTACTCCGATTCACCACTTCTCATTCTCCCTTTCTATCACCCCCTCTCTCTCTCTCTCTCTCTCTCTCTCTCTCTCTCTCTCTGTCCGTGCCAAACCAAACTTTTCTTTCTTATTTATTATTTGACACTCTTATTCTTATGATATCATATAGATATAATTTATTCTACGTAAATTTGTGTTATTCTCACCCAATATTTGTCTCGGTATTTGATCTCATCAGCTCGACAAAAATATACTATATATAGTAGATTCATATATGACTAATTTTGAAAGACTTTGTCTAAATGATTATCCCTTTTCAACCATCCGAACTGTAATTATCAAACAAACATTGCAGCTTGTATCAAAGAGCCTGCTATATAATATGTCAGGAAATTAACGTGACTCGTTGGTGTAGGGGAATTCCCCGGGTCAATTAATTATCTCATATTTAATCACCTGACATAAGCTATGAAGCATGTCTCAGTATTTGATCTTATCAGCTTGGCAAAATCTACCATGACTAATTTTAAAAGACCTTGTCTATAAAAGGATTACTCTTTTTCAACCATCTAAACAGTTATCAAGCAAACATTGCAGCTTGTATCAAGAAGCCTGCTATTATCTGCAAGGAAATTAAACATGACAGACTCGTTGGTGTAGGGAAATTCCCTCGGTCAATTAATTATCTCATATTTAATCACCTGGCATAAGCTATGAAGCATGTCGAGCAGACCTCAAAACGTGTATGGAGTTTTGTCAATCTCAAGCCTTTTTAGACGGGGATCCGCCGGCCTAGCCGTCATCGTGAATTTGGAAGAAAAAAAATTGCACAATTAATAATTGTTGTTACTCTGCTGTAAAAATGTGCTTAAAGCTATTTTGTGACCTACAAGATAAATGTCAACAGTAGTATTTCCAAAAGGGCAAAATATTATTTTACAGTTAAAAAAAAGGAAAAAAAAAGAAAGAACGAAAACACAATTTAAATGAACAGGATATTATTTTGGACTTTATACTCCATTATCAGCCTACATTTTACAACATAATTCAACCTTATAATATAGACTCTAGGTACATACACAGAATATTAAATCATCAGATTGATTAAAAATTGGGTTTGTTGACTACTTAAATTGCAAACTATAGAGAAGAGCTAATGCACTGATATTTTCACTACATTTTCACTCTCAGGCAGAGGAGTGACGTCCGTGATCAATCGATTTTTTTTAGAGAGTAAGTTCCCCCATGTGCATTCCACCTAGATTTTTTAAAGATATCTTATTATTATTATATATTTTTAGGGTCAAATATCAAAGCATTAATAATCCCTATATTCATTCTTTTTCAAGATTGCTGGAGTACAATTAGTGCTAGGAGTTCGAACCGGTATGGCCTTGCAATGAAATCGCCAATTTATTTCGATCTCAAATTGCTATCAAAATTAGAAAACAAATTAAATTTTCCCATTGAGATATTGTACGCCTACCAGAGTGACTTGCGAATAATTTCCTAATTTGTTATCCTGAAGAAGGAATTATATAGACATTCTTCGGCTGCCCTCAAGAAAGCCGTTAATGCAATGAACACTACAAGGTTGTTAAGGCCTTCATGCCCGGCGAAATTTGCATGGTGGATCTTACACGCAATTGAGAAGGGGGAAAACGCAATCAACCAAGAAAATAAAACGATAAACATCTATCAGTAGGATTGATCCATATACCCTAACCTTTTACCGATGCTAAATTGATCACATACGAAATGCTTCTACTTCCCGTCTTTAATGGACAACAAGTGAGTGGTATATTGCACCGAGTAATTAATCCAGTCCCATCTATTCACATCGACGTTATGACCTTTGGGCTCGGTTCTCACTTAATATGGATACGCCATTAAAAAGGAACACGTGGCTCATTTTATTCAGCTGGAAGTCCACATCTAACCAAGATCGCCCACATTCCTGCCGCTTCCCTTATGGTGTAATTTGATTAAACGGTTCGCGATCACATACCACTTCTCTTTGGGTTATTTCCCACGAGGCTAGAAGCTCTTACCTGATCGTCCGTATTTCTGTTACTTGGATATTATTTTGTCAGTGCCAGCTGGCTATGTTTGTTTGTCTTGCTGTTTGTTGTACCCAGTGGCGGATCCAGGGGGGGGGGGGGGCAACTCTGGGGAAAAACGGGTAAAAACACGTTAATCGTACCTTTATTTGGAAACGGGCCCCCTCCCCTGGTGCTCAAAGGGAGGGGGTGCGATTTTTAAATTTTCGAATGCCCACCAAAAAAGGGGAAAAAATGCTCACTAATACAAAAAGAGGCCGTAGTCATCAGTGGCCTAGCTGAGGGAGGATGCATGACGTGCCCCTAATCTAGAAAGAAATTGAAAAAAGGAAACATATTTATCCAGCAGAAAGGGGCAGGGAGAGATAGAGAGAGAGAGGGGGAGAAATGAGGAGGGGGAGGTGAAAGGATGATACGAAAGTCTCCCATCACAGCACACTCTCTTATCACTTAATGGCATTGTTCCTTTTTATTTCATCCACCTAGTATATAGGGACTTTTAGATTATTTTGCACGTCGACATAGTAGACTGCTACGTGTGACATACTTTTAAGGCACTGCACCAGTGTCTTAAATGGACGTCACACGTAACAGTCCACTATGTCGACGTGCAAATCTAAAAGTCCCTATAGTAAAGACCGATGCAGCCCCGCTCCCGACAGTGCACCAGTGCCTACCCCTTCCCACTCCTCCCGCCTCCTCCAACGCTTCTGATATTGTTTTAGTATGTCATTTTTACCTGCGCTCCGCCCGCCAGTTGATTGATTTTTACGATGATGATGACCATGTCCTTTCTGGAGCTCAGCACCCGCTCAATAAAAAACACCTCTACAGGGCCACACCTTTGGTTCCATGACCCAATTCTAATTAAAAAAAAGATAAATCTATCAATAATTACTCTTACGATGCTAGGAAGCCATCATTATCATTATAACCATAGACCACGAGCCCACGGTGTTGTTTTTACAAAACGTAATCAATATCGCGTTTCAGTGGAAAAATATCCATCAAGAATTGATCGAACCAACATGTCCCAATGCCGTTTTACATCGAAAAGTGACCATGGTGTTAACAGAAAGACAGTGACGTTTTATATGTAGCCCAAAGATGAGATGAGCGACCGTTGATTTGAATTCTGTCGATTTTTCCCGTATGTTCTTGAACCGTTCAACTTTCGCTGTGCAAGATGCATTCATGGTGCATAAAATCAATTATGTGTACCGGGATATTGATACTCGCATGTTTATTAATAACAGTTAAGCAGACGTGCGAATACAACTTTGCAAGTTTTAAGGCTTTTGTTAACGCCTTGGTATATATATTTACTTCTTATTAATTTTATCGTCATTCTTTTTCGACCAAATACACGGCACTTTGTAGGACCGCTTGATAGGAATGACGTAACGGGCGACACCCATGGCTTCCTACTGGGTTACAAAAAACATAATAAAAAACGTATACTTTATTAGTAAGAACTATTCCAGTAAGCTTTACTTAACAGTAACATAGCAGTATTAGTCTAGTGTTCCTTTTTGTAGGTCTTCAATTTCACCTTTATTATAGGTTGTGCTTTTCTGAAATGACGTCATGCCAGTTTGAAATATGATTGTGTAAAGAGAAAGAGGAGAGATAAAAAGAGGGAGAGATGGAGAGAGACGGAGAAGAAAAGGAGAGAGAGATAACAACAAAAAAGAAGAAATAAAAATGAGGGAATGAGAGAGAGAGAGGGAGAGTGAGAAAAAGCGCGTCAGAGGAAACGAGATAGGCAGAGAGAAAGAGAGAGAGAGAGAGTAAATATCAAGAGCTGTCTGCATGGTGATATGTGATTTCCTTGTAGTATAACCATGTCCAGCGTGTCCACTTCTACTTAAAATAAGTCACTGAACGCCACTAATAAAAATCGGCCAATTTACCTTCTCGGTGAGCCCTTAGTGCATGGACACGTTGACAATACCTACCTAGAAAAGCAGTACAACCTTTTAAATCTTCCGCGTGCAAATTTATTGTTATAGTTCATGTATCACAGAAGCGGGAGTTCAAGAGCGTTAAGGATTCTTTTCCTCGCCTCGAATCATTTGATGAACCTTCCATAGAAACAGACGAGGTGGGTGTTATAAAGAGATAATGAATTCCCCAGCGACGACCAATATTCGACATACATGGCACTTGACCAGGCCTGTACTTGACTAAGATACGAAACTGGTTTAAAGGGGAAACGAGCTGTGCTTGATTGTAATGATTTTACTTTTATTTTATACCACTTTTTTTGTTTTCCTATTCATTTTTTTTTTTTTTTTTTAAACTTTTGCACAGATTAATTCATGAAATGTATGACGTTGCAATGTATGGGTTTGCGACAATTTAATGTTCCATACGGCAATTTCCTAAATTCATTTTTTTAACTTTGATCTGTTTAATACTAAATCATATGTCACTTTTACCTTAAACCTGACATAAAAGTTACATGAAAAAAATAACCCTATATAAGCCTATATTTCCTGAAAGATTTTCTAGAAAGAGAGAGAGAGAGGGAGGGAGGGGGATAGAGAGAGAGAGAGAGAGAGAGTATTACCTAAAGTCGGAAAGGTATCTTCGGATGGTATTTCCATTTACAGTGAATGAATCATCGAAACACTGAAATGATGATATTCGAATTCTATAATCACTTATTTGCTTTGTCGTATCGAATATCAGCTGATTATATAGAAGTCTGTCATTATTTTAGAGCTCAATAATTTCCATAACGCATGGTCTCCGGTTCCACAACGACTTGATCATAACAAATCACCTTTTAAAATGCATAGTATCAAGCAACCCCGTACCAGTTAGCCTATTGACGTAATCAGAAAAAAGAGGATTTATATAAGAGTCTTTGCAGTCATTTTGCCGCTAGTCACGAATAGATGCAAACACATTAACATGTCAATAACTTATTGATTAGGTGTACTATATATACCCATACTGGGTGAAAATAACATTGGAATGTAATATAAACGCGCGAAAACCAATAAATATCATATAACAAATTATCGATTTTTATGGTGTGTCCGAACACCATGACAAGATTTTATAATTCACGCTCTAAAGAAAAATAAAGAAGGGAATGTTGGTCACGTAGGTGCCAAGCAGTGTGTCAGAATAAATTGGATTGTATACTTTCCAGAACATGTTCAGAAGCAAAGCTTGTAGACCATGAACATGATGAAGTTTAATAAAGATCAAAGATTTATATGAAATGATTCGAGTGACATTGACAACTCTATGAAGGGATTCGAATTTATTTCCTACTCGAGATTAAAAAAATTCTCCCAGACGTCTGATATTGATCGTTCTTGCGTTCTTAAGAATAAACATTGTATCCAACAATTTTATATGTGACGAATTTTTCATGGTTCATTATAGTTTGAATCACCGCAAACTTGAACATCGGCTCTCTAGATCATTTTCTATCCGAATAATATATCACCAGGATCATGTTAATTATCTTCGAGCCAGGCTTAAGAGTCATATCTCTCTGGCCTGTTAGAAAAAAACGCGATTGACTTTCAAGAAATATTGAGGGCAATATACTGCGTGGACAAATTATGTTTAATATATGTAATAATGTAGTTATCATGTTTGCACATTTCAAAAAGCGACACGCAGTGCTATTGGAATCGCTTTGCAATCGTGTTGAAAGAATTTTGTTTTCTGTTAAACTCATCCCACAATAATTTAACCCAACAACCCCCCAAAACAGCGCGTGATTTGAAATTATGAAAATGAGTTGTGCAATCCTCCCTTTGTGTATGGATATGACTAATATTTTGTAATTGGATCTGGTTTGAGCTGAGCAGCTTGTAAACGAAATACCACGGACAATTGGTAATAAGAGAAAATAATTGAAGACATAGACATGGCTTTAGATATGTGTTTACACTGGCCTGTACTTGAGGGGCAGACCCCGTAGTTTCCCGTAAAATCATGATCATAATAAATTATTACGAACGTTTCTTGTTTATTGAGTTTAACATGGATTAAGTGAGATACGGTTTATAAAAGAGTTATAACGTTATCTTTTCCATAGATTTGCATCTTATCTGGAATGGATTTATTTTTAAAGAAATCAGATCTTTTCATAATGTGTTAGAGTTGAGTTGAACATGAAATAAGATAAAATCGGGTTTATCAGAATCTAATGTTCGAGCACAACCAATAGACTAAAACTCAAGATCGTTTATGATGTTTACATCAGTAGGTACGATCCACAGTTCTTACTATAACTTCACTGCTGCATAAAAAATCATATCAGATCATACCGTTTGTTATCATTAATTTGTCTACGAATCAGATTTTTACATTTCGACGTACCCCAAGTATTTCTTACCCGAAGTCAAGCTTGACTACGTGCTCCTAGCCCTGTCATCACAGTCGAAATAACTTAGTAACCGGACCTCGGCGTGTGTACTTAGATTTATGTTCGTGTTTGTGAAATCTCCTCTTTCAGATCTTCAGTCTTGCCGTTGCAGCAGCGTATTTGCCTCGTCCTACTTTCTTCCCCCTTGATTACCTTCCTGAGGTTTTTTTCCACAGCTGATTCGGGATATTTGCCTACATTCTATCAACAGTTTTCACAGCATGTGTTTGTTTTTTCTAACTTCTATTTCTCTGTCCAGGTATCAAACATCCCGGTGCCCGAGTGGCGCAGGAGCTTAAGAGACGTCCTAGCTCTGCCGTCTGCTCCTATCCAGGTTACCACTGTGACAATGTAGCCTTCTTGCGATTGTTCCACAGCTGCTTCGAAATATATGCCTATACACAACTCATCAACAGTTTTCACAGAACGTGGGTTTTTTCTGTTTCCCTTCTGTGTCAGGGTATTGAACATCCCGGCGCCCAACGGCGAACTCGGAGTAGACATCTGCTGTCATCTGCTCCTGTCCAAGTTTCATATTGTTCATGCCTTTGCGATTTTCCACAGCTATTTGCAATATTTGCTTACACTCCATCAACAGTTTTTACAGATTTTCTTTTCTTTTCTGTCTTCTCTTTCTCTGTCCAGGTATCAACATCCCAGTGCCCGACGGCGCAGGAGGAGACACCCTCTGTCGTCTGCTCCTGTCCAAGTTTCCACTGTGGACGGCCTTCACGGCGTCGGTACTCAACTTGACCTGCGTGACCTTGGAGCGGTATTTCAGCATCGTCCATCCTCTTCATTACGATGCCATCTTTACGGCCAGAAAGGCAGGTATGATGATCTTCAGTGTCTGGGTGTTCGGGTTCGTCATGAACAGCTACATGCTCTATGTCTTCTACAACGATGGAGGGACCTGTATGCTCAGGTGGCCGAACGTCGGTTACCAGACCTTCGTAGGCGTGGCCAACTTTTGCGTCATCTACGTCATCCCAATCACAGTCATGGGCATCTCCTATTGGTTGATCATGTCAAACCTCCAGGCCAGTGCACGCAGGCTGCGTCAGGAGACCAGAGAAGGCAAGTCTGGACCGATGGCTCTGGAACTCTTGAGCGCAAGGAAGAAGGTCGTGAAGATGCTCGCTATTGTCGTAGTGACCTTCGCTATCTGCTGGGCGCCCAACCAATTCGTCTTTTTCGCGTACAACTGTGGATGGAACCTGGACTTTGACCAGTGGTATTACCATCTCACCGTCTTGGTCGCCTTCTGCAATAGCTGTATGAATCCTTTCATCTATGCCTTCAAGAGTAAGCAGTACCGGAAGGCACTTCGGGCTGCTGTGTGTAGTAGGAAATGGACAACTACTGTCAGTAGCTTCGAAGGTACCAACCCCAGTGCGATTGTCTCATCGGTCGGAAAAGGAAACAACAAGCAATAAACATAAACGATGAAGCACTTAAGAGCAGGCTGTTAGAGGTGTCTATTGTATAAAGTTTTGAAAGATAAGATATCATTAATAATATATAAAGTATACAAAGGAAAGAATAAGATATTAATTTTGTCTATCCAGTTTTGTCGTTGCATGCAAAGTTACCCACTGTAAACAAAGCCCCAAACCTCAGGTGTTTTGTATATTGTTCAAAATGTTTAGTTAGCTTATTGATATTGACTTATATTGTCATCTTGGTGAAGAAATGCTATTAATTATTATGCCTTAATGATGTAACGAAGATGGGAGTGGGGGGGGGGGGGGGGAGGAAAACAAAAAATATTTCCCCCATCGGCATTATTGCCATCGTCATCGTCACACATTGTAACCTTTGATAATGAATGAAAGACCTCGATCTGTTGATTTGAGGATGAAGTAATATAATAATAATTAACAACCGTGTCTTTACGTAAAATGGAAGACCTTGATAAATTAGGGGAGAGAGAGAGAGAGAGAGAGAACTCCCAAACGGCATTTACCGACATCTTCACACATTGTAACCTTTGATAATGAATGAAAGACCTCGATCTGTTGATTTGAGGATGAAGGAATATATTCATAATTAACAACCGTGTCTTTATGTTAAATGAAAGACCTTGATAAATTAGGGGAGAGAAAGAGAGAGAGAGAGAGAGAGAGAGAGAGAGAAAAGGGGGGGGGGGGGGTAAGCGGACACTTTTTTTTTTTGGGGGGGTCTCGAAATTTGAAAATTTGACATTTTTCTTCGTTGGGGGGGGGGTAAGGTCACCTTTTTTAGGTTAGCCGTGGGCATATTTTTTTTTATTTTTTTATAATTAAAAAAAAAAAAAAAAAAAATCCAAAGGGGGGGGGGTTTTAGGTTTTTTTAGGGGGGGGGGGTTTACACACATAAAAATACCAAAGGGGGGGGTTTGAACCCCCAAACCCCCCCCCCCCCCCTGCGTACGCCCCTGTGAAGGAATATCATCATAATTAACAACCGTGTCTTTACGTCAAATGGAAGACCTTGATAAAGTATCATTAAGTATAATGAAAGGCGTGGATAGAAGACAAGGGAGTGAAATGTATTTATAAGCATTGCCATTTGCCTTATGGAATAATTACGGGGGAAGGATGATTATATAAACACAAAGTAATAATCATGATGATTAGGCGTCTGATGGTGCTTGATGCATAGAGAGCAGTTTTGATTAATTTATGGCATGCATCACCTCTTCAACTAGTACGACGTACAAGGACAAGAAGAGGGAGAAAAGGAGAACTGAATTAGTTATTTAAACACACTAATTAATTTATATTGTGAAGTGGCCGTGAAATTTAATTTAATATTAAGTTAATTTATTTATGATTTGTTCTAGAGTATACGAATCCATTTTCATCATGTTTTTACGCCTTTAAATGGCGTCCGGTTGCAGTGGATAGCGCGCACTGTGTGTAAATGAATCCAATCACCGATGTAATCACAATAAAGCGCTCAGAAAGTAGCATTAAGCGCTTTCCAATAGCGAGGGAATTACTCAATATTCTCATCGGAAAATTAAATATTGATGTTGACAAGTTTGACATTAATTTGTATAACCTTTTAAAACACTTTTTTGGAAAATTCATATAATATTCCGTTTTTTTTTCTTCATTTTATTATGTCTCTAAGCGCTTTACAGATATTGTGTGTGCTATACCCAATTCAAACTGTTCATAGTGAGCCACTGAATATTATTGCAATATTCTGAATGGTCATATTTTGTCAGGTTAACGATAGTGTAGAGACGAATTTTTCATGCATTTGCCTTGAATTTTTGACTTCTAGTTATGTCATAATTATGCGGTATAGGGTCGCAATTAAATACCATATATATTGCGCGCGCACTTCGGTGTTGTTTACACTTTCCAGCGTTGTTTTTAACCAATATCTGCAACGACGTCTTAATATCAAATACACCCGAGTCTCGACATTAATTTGTATTTCAATGCAATAGTCGAAGGTCACCCAACAGGATATTGCGTTTATTCACCTATTTGTACTGTATACTATACATCCTTTCTTTAACATAATAGAAGACATCGTTCCAAAATCTCCGCAGCCATTTTTTAAATAATAAGTGAACATGATATTATGCTATATTCGCGTCATTTCATTTGTTGTATATACAATTTTGATAGTAAAGTTCTTTCCAAAAACTATTTATCTATTTTAATGACTGAATTGATATTTGTATAAATTGTATAAATTATTGTATGAGCTCTTGACTTGGTTCTTGGTTGGTTGGTCCTCCAAAATACTCGTCTGAGTTTTAACTGGAGGTGATATATTGACGTGTGATATATTGATGATATTGATATATAGAATTTGTTAAAGAGAGGCTATATAATTATAAAAGTGGTATATAGGGATTTCGAGTTACATGCTTCCTAGAGTATACTATTTATAGCGTGAAAGCAAAATGTTTTGAAGATTTATGATAATTAGCAATGATTGTTTTTGAGTTTGAGGGAAAGTTTGTAAGTATTATCTGTTTGTTGGAGAATATTTGTAAGCCACGTACAAAAAAAGTAAAGTGACAATGTGCAATTTGAACAACCTTTGTCTGTACTTATCTTTTGTACAGCCCTACAATTATATTCACTATCCTTTTTACTTTCATCATGCACTCACGCGCTCTCTCTCTCTCTCTCTCTCTCTTTCTCTTTCTCTCTCTTTCTCTCTCACACACTCTCTCTCTCTCTCTCTCTCTCTGACACTCTCTCTCTCTCTCTCTCTCTCTTCCTCTCTCTCTCGCTCTCTCTCTCTTTCTCTTTCTCTTTCTCACGCCCTCTCTTTCCGTTTTTTCCCCTCTCTCTCATTATTTTTTTCTTCTTACATTTATTTTTCCTCTTGTCATTTCCCCCCTTTGTAATATACCCAATGTCATTAGGGTCCTACCATATATTCTTTCTCTCCCGCCCACGTCCACGTAGGCCTACTCAGATTTGGTTTGATCGGGGGTTTGTCGCTGAAGCCTCAAAACCCCTACCCATTTTTAGGGTCGTTTAGGGTTTTTTTTCTCGAAGTAAAGCCCATTTTCCGCATTCTTGAAAGTTTTGGAAATTTTGAAAAACGGACCAAACGAATGTTTAGGATTATTTTTTGTTAAAAATGGGACCCATGTCTATGGATTTTGTGTGAAAAAAATGACCCATTAGAGTGGCACACCCTCGTTTGTCACTGAGTACTTCCCCCGGGTCTCAAACAAGCGCGTAGCCAGGATTTCATTTTAGGGCGGGGGCGGTATTTAGCACGCGAAGCGTGCGAATCACTTGAATAGCGCGCGAAGCGCGCTCCCTAGGGGGGGGGGGGGGTGGGTGCAGGAAGAAGACGATACGATGTACCTTTCTCGACTCATAATCCTTGTCTAAATTTAGTCCGCCCCTCCTGCGCATAGCGCGGAAGCTTTTACGTATTATTAGACAAAGAAGACGATTCGTGTACCTTTCTCGACTCCTAATCCTTATCTGTATTCAGTTCCCCCCTCCCGCGCGAAGCTTTGACGTTTCATTAATTTATTAGAGGAAGAAGACGATTCGATGTACCGTTCTCGACTCTTAATCCTTGTCTGAATCCAGTCCCCCCCCCCCTCCTCCTGCGCGAAGCGCGGAAGCTTTGACGTATTATTAGACAAAGAAGACGATTTGTTGTACCTTTCCCGACCCTTAATCCTTATCTGTATTCAGTCCCCCTCTTTCGAAGCGCGGAAGCTTTGACGTTTCATTAAATTATTAGAGAAAGAAGACGATTCGTTGTTCCGTTCTCGGCTCTAAATCCTTAATTTGAACTCAGTTTACCCCTTTCCGCGCAAAGCGCGGAAGCTTTGACGTTTCATTAAATTATTAGAGAAAGAAGACGATTCGTTGTACCGTTCTCGACTCCTTTTCCCTTTTTCTTCCTACGTCCTCTTACTTTTTTCTTCTCTTTCTCTCTCTTTTTTGTTTTGGTCGGCGCTTTTTTTTTGGGGGGGGGGGGGTGCGACCGCCCCCACCGCCCCCCTGGCTACGCGCCTGGTCTCAAACACCATGAAGGTCCCACGACATATATGTACTTGTATCTACATTTATTCTTTGCCAGTTGTGCAACTATACAGTAATTAATAAAGTTGATATGAAGTGTGATTTGACTGTGTTCGATTTTAATTTTGTGCGTTATATTTTTTTTTAACGAAGTGTTTCATGGTGTATCATTATTGGCGTGCCATGTCGTTCGCTTAGGTTGTGTAAGACTGCGAGAGTGCGAGATCATTAAGAGCCTTTGACTTTAGGTTGGTCATTCATTAAAGCCTTTCCGCACTAGTTTGGCCAGAACTTGGTCACTGCCTCACTGGCAGGTGGTTATCTCATCAAATCAGCTCTCAAAAAGGGGATCATGGGGGATCAACGGTACCGCTCAGGCATTGTTGGCTGTATAGAGGGCGCAAGTAGCTACGTATAGTGCAGTCCCGCTTAAAATACGCATACTGGGCGTGAATATTAATAAACTTTTCACAATTAAATTATTAATGTTTTTATTGAGTTAGTTTTGTTGGGGTTGTTACCTTTGAAGCTTCAAAGGTAGACAGCAGTTCTCCCTTTGCCTGCATCACAGGCAAACAACGTATAGTTTAATATTGGTATTATTTTTGAAAAGAAAATGTGGCCTGAAGTTGTAGGAAATTAATAGGAGACGGTAAAGTTGGAGAGTTATGTAGTTGTCCTATATGGTTGTTGTAGGGGGTAGTTGTCTTGGGATAGTTGTCCGGGGGTAGTTGTTATAGGGGGTGGTTGTCCGGCGAAGTTGTCCGAGGGTAGTTGTCCTAGGGGGTAGTTGTCCGGGGGTAGTTGTACCGGGGGTAGTTGTCCTAGAGGGTGGTTGCCCTAGGGGGTAGTTATCCTAGGGGGTACTGGGGGTGGTTATCCGGGGGTGGACGTTAAGGGGGTAAAGAGTCCTATGCAACCAGATAGAGAAAGTGCGGTATAAGTATTCCGAAAGAAAGGAAAAGTGAGTGAGGAAGGTAGGAAAGAGAGTGATCACAGATATGAGAGATAGAGAGAGGTGGGGGAGGGGGAGTGGAGATCGAGGGGAAAGAAGGGAGAGAAAGTGAGAATGAGAGGGGGAGAGAGAAAGAGAGAGAGAGAGAGAGAGAGAGAGAGAGAGCGGGAGGAGATACGGAAGTTAAAAGGAATGAAAGTTTTGATATTATAATAAGGTTTCTCAGCAGGCCTTTTCGCCCGGTCCGTTATGCATAGGCCTTTTATCAGCATGAATATTACTTTTTCTGTTAAGTTTACTAGCGGAAACAACTTAATTCAGGATTGGGGGAGGGGGAGGGGGGCGGGGGGGCTAAACCGACAGTAATATTTTGGAAGGTATACCCTGCGCCTCGGGATCCGCCAATGACAAAGTCCGAATAGCTTCTCTATCAACCTTGGTGGGTAGTTTTTTTTGAAATATTTTTTTTAAGACGAATATTTAGGACAGTGATAGGACAACTATGATGATAAAGTGACATAAATTCTGAAACATATGTGATTGCTAGACAGGGGCTTCGATATGTGAATCTATTTGATTTGATATCTGCAATCGTCAGTGGATGTAAAACCTTGTCACAAAAGGCACTTTGGGAAAAGAGGCATAATATTATGAAGATATGAGGAAACTGTTCATCCACATTACAAAGTTTATTTTTTGTATATACATAAATAAAAAAAAAGTTTATTTTTTGTATATTTTGTTTTAATTTTTAGGAACAAATGTAGTTGCGATTGAGGTCCATTGTTAAAAAACAGAAAAAGATAAATTTAGGTAATATGCATTATGCATCGGAATAGAACTTTATCTGTTAATTTTAATTGTGGATAAAACTCGATTCTCCCTAGGTCTATATGAAAAAAGTAACATTTGTAGGGAATCTTGGCCGGAATCTTGATGAAAGATCTTTCCTCTGCTGATATAAAACTCTTTTAAAGCTCTTTGCTAACACAATAGTACATGTACGCTGTAGTTTTCCGGAGATGAGGTTGTGAAATGTTTTCATTGCGTAATCGCAGACGGTAGGTTGATTTTGTCCGGCCGACCAGGCTTGTTTTTCTTATAAAACTGTGTCCAGAAACTCTGGTGGATCCAGGAGGTGGCCCGTAAGGTAAGAAATTTATTCCACAGAAATAGGAGAAGTTTTAATGTACATTTAGTAGCTTAAGATGTGTTAATTTGTGCATAATTGATACCTCTACATCACTCGGCTGTAATGTAAATGTAAGATCACTGGAGAAGCAGCGGCAAAGCCAAGGGATTTCCGTGGAATTCCAGACCGGCGGTCTCGGCGCTCTGCTAAGTGGGATTTTAACAGAAGTCTACATATGAGTAAAGTACCCGGTTTTCGGCCACTTAAGACAAAATTCTATTTATTGGACTCTTTACTTCCTATTTATTATCATTTCTTGTTCAAATCATGAAGCAAATATTATTATTATTTAAACAAAAAAAGAATCCCCCCCAAAAATCACGAATTGCCATGACAATATTCATTTCAATTTTCACTGTTTTGGAGCCGGTTATCGGCCGAGCGTTTCAGTTTACGGCCGCATGTACAAAGTCAATAGGAAGCGCGCGCGCGCGCCGTGCGTTTCTGCTCTGATGTATAGCACAAGCGGGCGGAGCAGGTATCCCACGCCGGAGCTCCCGGGTGCTCACCTGGCCGAATACAGGCACAGCAGTGATCGGAAGTTGGAATCTGAATTAGACGGACATATCGTGTGTGCGTCGCGGTGTGCGGCTGCATTGAATTAATACATGCGATGAGATACTTTTGAGCTTGCGACCAGCACAAAATCGGGCTCTATATCTGAAAAATACTTGAAATAAAGCTCATTTTATGGTACCCATATTTCTTACATACACGCGTAAGAAACTCGATTTTTCAGATTTGGGTAGCGGGACCGCCGATTACATCGCTAAAATGTGATATTTTAGGATATATTTTTCATTGCAAATGTGGTTCTTCAGTGACACTGGCATGGTATGGTATGTGTGGGATATGTGTTATGCTATTATGCGATGTACTTTAAAGTGATTTTACCATGTATCCAACCAATTGGCCGAAAACCGGAGCTGACCGATTACCGGGTACTTTACTCTAGTACCGTTGCAGATAAAACGTCAAACTGTTTTGTGGTCAGTCAAGGGCAAGGCTTATTCATACCTACTTTCATGAACAAGTTACAGGCAAAGATTGCAAATGCAGTCTAAGCTATTGTTGTGTAGTATCGTCCCAAAACCCAGTAAAGTACCCTCATATTTGAGATGCACTTAAAAGCCAACTTTATATCTTTATAATCCTACCCCATAGAAAGACCAAGTGCATCCATAATCTCCTTCCCAGGAATTACCACCACTGTTAATGTTTAAGCCCATACATAAAACTACTGAGTAGTCCATTGTCTTGGCGGCTCTCATTCATGTCTTTGTCCCTTTGACACAATGTAACCTACCCTCATATTACTTGTATCCTTCTGGATAAATATTACATGTTCTAGCTTTCTTAGGAGAGTTGAGTTTTGATCACCATTAGATCAAGACCCTCTTTCTAGCTGGCTCTCTCTTCATCTTGTGTTTTAGTATGTGGAAGTTTGTATGATGTGACCGATTTGAGTCTCCAAAGTTTGGAGATAATAAATACTATTGATGTGACTCCAGAATTGCTAGCCTCTCCTTGCTTCTTCATATTTATGTACCTCTCCTACTGCCAATAACTCAATACACCGATCCCAACACGACATGGTGGAGAACCCGGTTTTAATTTAAAAGAAGCTTTCCTTGATATACTAATTATTGCGATCGAGGAGAACACGGTTTTGAAGAATTTTCTTCAATAAGAGATCGAGGAGAACCCAGTTTTGTAATATATTCCTACTTAATTCCGATTGTGAGGAGGACAACTGAAGTGAACATTTAATATGACGACGACAGCTACAGCCTGATCCCTACATCATGGAGCAGGTCGACAAAGGCCTCGACGATGGTGACCTGTCGACTGGTGACGACGATGATGAAGACGATGACAACGACGACACACTTCAATGCACCAGCTATATACAGCAGACCACGTTGGATAGACAACGGACCAGGAACGACACCGACGAACAACAACAACGCCAAGGACTATGATGAGGACATCGACGCCTCAATCACTACAACCAGAATTTTGCTCAATAACTTTACAACCTGAACTTTCAACTTATCCTATTTTTTCTTGTTCATACTTAATGTATGATTCACTGTTTTGACATTTTAACACACCAGACAGATTGCTAGTTGGGTAAGTGATCATTTTGTGTTCCAAGTTTGTGAGTGAGTGTGTAAGACAGGATAGTGTTGTAGTTAATTGTTTTAATGCTTTTAATAATGTACATCTGCGTAATTTATTTGCAACAAATTCGTAGTAATTACATGTAGCTAGTTAATTGTTTTTTAATACTTTTAATAATGTGCATCTGCGTAATTTATTTGCAACAAATTCGTAGTTTGCACTAGCTGTCTTTTCTTTATGTTCACTGACCTTGACCAAAATGACCCTAACCGACCAGACAAGTACGACTGTGGTGACACATGTATAATATATGTAGCTAAACATGATAAAGGATTTGGAAGTTTGATAAATTACATCACCACCCTATATAAGCTTGTCTAAGACTAGATCAATTGCTCAGAGCTTTCGTAATCCTGCCAATCTGCAGTCGAAAGGTGAGACAATATAATTTGTGATTTAAGGGTAAGCTAGTCTAAACTATTAATTAGCTTATCACTGTTTGAGGCTTTTGTAAACCTGCAACATTTCTGCAGTTAAAAGATGGACAGATTTTGTGTGATTGTGTTTTATTTTGATTCTATCATCTTTTTGTGTTTCGTATTCATATTTTGTAATTGTAGTTCAATTTTTAATAGAGTTGGAATTAGTTTAATGAATGAAATATCTAAATATTCACCCAGGGTTATAGATGCAGTTACCAGTGCAGGCAGTATGACGCATAAAACTGACAGATAGTCAGTTCACTTCATAATTTAAATGAAGATTTGTCTCTGCGATATTGGTTAACTGAACAAACCATGTGCATATAAATACGAAGTTTGTTTTATTAAATTACTGTAACTATTTAATTGTTGTTGTTCTCACTACCACGAGGCTGATTAAGAAGACACTAAATTACTAACTATTGACCATATACTTGCGACAAACAGACTATATACTCAGAGGACACTTTGCAGTATGACACTTATTTCGGACCGGCACATTATGAAACATATAAAATATTAGTGAATTGATAGGTATTAAGTCAATGATGGCTGACTTATGTTTGGAATTGTTTTAAAGGAATTTGCTTATTGTATTGTCGGAATAGGAATAGATTTGTATTAGCTGTTAATTGATCATAATTGCTGTTACATTCTAATTCTTACGTCGCTTTTGATTGACAAATTTGAAAATATCTGTTTGAGGTTTAATTGATTTTGATTCATTATTTAAAAGTTTTATGATTGTACAAATATTTGATTAATAACGGGATAGGTATATGATTGTACTGCATTTCCATGTTCCTATTATAGGTCTTGTAGCATGGGCTTACTTTCATTACCTTGAGCGCACCCGTTGCTTTCATATTTCATATAATTATATAAGCTTGAAAGGTGATCATAATCACAACATATACTTACTGAAATTAAGTATCAAACTCATTTAGATACAAAGTAACAATTTGTTTGAGTTCTTTATTCATTGGATCATTGCTCATTCATTGGTTAGTGTACTTGATTTTACAGAAAAGAATAAGGAGCATAGTTTGTATTTGAGTTAACCTGGATTATTTTCCATTAAGGCTAGTCATCATTTGTTCGATTTGCATAATATAGTCTCCACTGTTTTTGTTTAGTAAATGTGTTTAGAATAGACTCACTGTTTAAGTATTGTTACTATTATAAGTGTTATCAGTTTGTGCTTCTATAGTCTGTATTAGAATATTAGTGATTTTCATGTGGTTAATTTGTAAATGTGTGTGAGAGAGATTTAAGAGGAATTTGAACAATAATCACATGTTTCACTTTATTAACTAGGTTTTGTTTATTGTTCTGTTTAATAAGGAATGAGTGCCTCATTTTCCAAAGAAAGGGGATGTTGTGTAGTATCGTCCCAAAACCCAGTAAAGTACCCTCATATTTGAGATGCACTTAAAAGCCAACTTTATATCTTTATAATCCTACCCCATAGAAAGACCAAGTGCATCCATAATCTCCTTCCCAGGAATTACCACCACTGTTAATGTTTAAGCCCATACATAAAACTACGGAGTAGTCCATTGTCTTGGCGGCTCTCATTCATGTCTTTGTCCCTTTGACACAATGTAACCTACCCTCATATTACTTGTATCCTTCTGGATAAATATTACATGTTCTAGCTTTCTTAGGAGAGTTGAGTTTTGATCACCATTAGATCAAGACCCTCTTTCTAGCTGGCTCTCTCTTCATCTTGTGTTTTAGTATGTGGAAGTTTGTATGATGTGACCGATTTGAGTCTCCAAAGTTTGGAGATAATAAATACTATTGATGTGACTCCAGAATTGCTAGCCTCTCCTTGCTTCTTCATATTTATGTACCTCTCCTACTGCCAATAACTCAATACACCGATCCCAACACGACACTATGGTCCATCTTCATACAATGTTACTGTGTAGTTCGTGACTTTGCATTGGGAAACCAATCATGAACGTACATCTAGCTAGACTATGTACATGTACACCTTCATTGATAGATGGCGCAATTGAAAATACATTATAGCAGTGATAGCATTCATAGTAAAGTTAGTAAAATACCTCACCTTCAAGTCTCATGCTCATGCCTGTCTTTTTTTTTGTAAAAATAATTGCTTTCGCACAAACTTTGACTTTGAGTTTGTTGAACTTCTAACAATGGATCTAGATCTACCAAGAAGAGCACCATTGTCAAATGAATATATTTCAAAAATATTTTTTTTTCTTTCTAAATTTCAGATAGAATATTTCTGGTTGTGGACATAAGACTCCCCTATAGAATGAGAATACGTGGCTTACTAAGAAAAAAGTTTGAATAGACTCTAGACAGAGTAAGATCCAAATTCTTATGAAAATAAAACATGAAAGATTAGAGATGTTGTTAAAAGGCTTGTAAATATGAACACACATGAATAGAGAATATCCTTTAGTTGGTTTAAATGTACAGCTTTATTGTATCATCTAAACCTTTTTTTGTTTTTGTTTCAGCATTTCAAGGGAAGGCTTGAATGGACCACGCTTGAGATCGAGATGGCAGGCCTCGTGCTGTGTTCACACAGAAGACTTCTGAGTCAGATGTGGTCAAGGGCTAGCTCCTTTCACACAAGTTCTGCTTACCATGGCTACAAGATCAGTGATAACATGAAAGATTGCTTCCAGCTCTTGAACGTGACGGAGGAGAGCAGCATGGTAGAGATCAAAGAGGCGTACTTCAAGCTGGCCAAGGTTTACCATCCAGATAGCCAAAGCAAACAGGCCGATGGAAACAAGTTCACCCAGATCCAGCAAGCATACACTACCATCTGCCTCCATGTGGAGAAGATGGAGAAACAAGGGAGACGGGAGGGACTGGAAGATGACCTATCGCAGGAGGAGGAAGATGATGAGTGTGACTTTGACATCAAGCACACCGTGCCTCAACATCGGCAGTATCTGGAGTACGAGGGAATAGGGTTCGGCACGCCCAGTCAACGACAGAAGCAGTATCAGTATTACCGAGCCATGAAGGCATCCGATGCCGTAAGCACTCAAAGGATTTATAAGATCGCTGTTACCGATGAGAAAGGTCTGGTGCTGAAGGATAAGAAAGCTGCAAGGAAGATAAGAACAACCAATGTCATTGAGAGGCTTGTGGAGGATTTGATCCAGGACTCCATGGCTAAAGGAGAGTTTGATGATCTCCCGGGTATGGGGAAACCTCTGCCACCTAAAACAGCTTACTGCCCTTATGTCGATTCGGCCACACACAATCTGAATGAGGTTCTCGTCAACAATGGTTACGCCCCCGAATGGATCCAACTAGAAAAGGACATCCGGAACATGCTCAGTGAGGAAAAGCATGCCCTCTTGCGTGAGCGCCTAAAGCTTGGCCCGGAACCTCTGAATGACTACAATGTGAGGAAGTGGGCGGATCTGCAGTTTGAGTTCAGTGAGAAGATAAAACAGATAAACAGGAGAGTCAACGATTTTAACCTTATTGTTCCGATTATCAAACTTCAGAAGGTTCACATCAAACCAGAAAAAGAAGTAGCCAAAGTGCTGGATGAATACTCTAAATTGGAGCAGAAAGGAGAAGCCCTCACCAGAAGTAATATCAGGGAGAGACAGGAAGTAGTTGTAGAGGATGAAGTAGCATTGATGGCAAGCAGACTGTTTCAAAGCCTCTCTTCTTTTATGACTAGGTTGTCCAATGCTTTCTTTGTAAGGGAAGACGCTAGAGCTAGAGACAGATTAAGATGAAAATTATATGACTTTTATGTTTTGGGTAAATTAATAAAACCCCATTGTACTTATTGATGTTATTTAAAGATGAGTATATTTGAAGTCTCAGTGGTAAGCTGTCAATAAACCATTTATTTTCCTGTGGAAGGACTTGAACCCTGAATACTGCCATTGAAAATTATGCTGTAAAGTGTACTAAAGTCCCATAGAGATGGGTGTTGTAATACATACATGTACATGATGTACATGTATGCACAGGTTAAACACCACTATCCATAACGCGCAACAAAATGAATAGCGATCCTTTATGAATAGCGGCCCTTATAAATAGCGAGCAAACCATAGCCAATTTACCTCGCTATTCATAATGACTGCCATTCATAAAGACCACTATTCATAAGGACCGCTATCCATAACGCATGACTAAATGAATAGCGGTCTTTTATAAATAGCCGTCCTTATAAATAGCGGATGACCCACTTCTACCTGCCCATACAGACTGTGAAACCAGGGACGTGATAGAGAAGGACTGGAATCAAGCCGCTTTCCTTTGACCCCATGCTCCAAGCCGCCGAAAAGTTATGCACTAATCTGCAACTGCTGACCAGGTGGTGAGATAAAAGAGCGCATGAATTTCAGGATTTAGAATTCCTACATCAGAAAATGGTATCACAGCAACTGTTCGCTGTCCCTTTCAATGATTTCTCATCCATTGTTGAATGTGTAAAGAGTAGAACAAGCGAACACAAACTTGTGTAATTTCATCCTTTTTTTAACTTCAAAAATACAAAAAACAAGCAAAAACACGCATTAGCAAACTTAATGTTATTGAAGATTGTAAATCATGGATCAAATAGCGGGACATTAGAACATGCACAAATTAGCGCATTATCCTAAACTATTGAGTTTTTGTCAGGATGTAATTTTTCTTTTACCAACTCTGGCACACAAATTATAGGAAGGACGGAGTTCTAAATTTGGAAATGTGTTTGATGCACTATTCCCAATACAATCCCCATATAAAGTTTTTGATTTACACTAAAATTTTGCCGGTAATTTAATATTTTGTAATAAATGTAAAACTGGTGCCTGTCTTCCGAAAGTCCCCATAGTGGAAGCGCGGTGTGGAGCATGGAACTTCAAAGCCAAGTGGAATATTATGTTACACATCCCATTGTTACGCTTTAGAACTCACAAATGCGTTGAATAAATTACAAGAGTTTCGCCGGCTTGATTCCAGTCCTTCTCTATCAACTCCCTGGTGAAACCAAAGATTTTGATCTTGTGAATTGTGAAGTCATAAGTCATGCATTCACTCTAATTATAAATAGGAATTGCCAGGGGCATTGTTCCTTTATAGTTATTTGGTTTCGGTGAGAGTTCAGAAATATTTGACAAAGCATATGGAAATTATAAATTGTAAAAAGGAGTTATCACATATTTTGATAGGAATCTCCTATTGTAATTGCAGTCATAATGTGCGATGTCAAACATGATGAACTCTTCTAACTGTTTTGTACCTGGTATACTTTTGGTACAATTTTTTTCTTTCAATTCTTTATGTGGAAAAGGCATTTTTCTCCTCAGAAGGACATCATGACAACAAACTTATTAACTATAATGTATCATAGAAAAAAAAACCTGTTCAGTCAATAAAATTGGAAAGGATGTTTTACTTTGAGATCATTTTTGAATATCTCCTTTAATTTTTGCCCTTTAACAATCCACTTATCGTAGGCTGGATATTCTGTAATTTTAAAATGTGAACTTACATAATAATGATAATAATATTTAATTTAATTCTTACATAATTCAGCAATGATATTTCCAACATGATATCATGAAAGAGAAATCTAACCAACAAATCATCCTTTTTTCAGTCTATCTGTATTAATAAATGTTGGAGAGAGAGAGAGAGAGCAATAGACAGAGAAATAGAGAGAAGATAAAGCAAGCGAGAAAAATGGAGAAAGAGACAGAAAAAGTGAGACAAAGAGAAAAAGAGAGAGAGAGAGAGAGAGATATCAAAGAGAAAGAGAAAGGGGTCACAGCGCAGCGTAAAGGAGAAAAAAGATGCTGCTGAAATAAGATGTACATCGAGGAAATAGAAACAACAGAGAGGGGTGGAAGGAGAGAAGGATAAATAGTGTGATAGAAAAAGCTAGGGAGATATTTAAAAAAGAAGAGAGAGAGAGATAGATTTCTAGGGTAACAGGAAGAATACGAGAGAGATATACCGGTAGAGGAAAAAGATAGAGGGGTGAGAGAATGGAAAATGAAAGAAGTAAAGAGGGAAAGAGTGGACAGAGAGAAGGTTAGAAAAGTAATCAGTGGAGACAAAGAAACAATGTGGTAGAAAGATACTGAGAGGAGGGAGATAAAAGGTGGGGGAGGGGCAAAAAGGAGGGAAAAAATACTACTTGGTACAAGAAACAAATTGGAAAGCTCAAGAGGGATATAAATTCGGTTGGATTGAGTCACGAACGCAACTATTTTCGACGTGACAATGGGACACACTTATAATTATATTTATAATAATTGTTCTCAAGGCCGGGCTTTTAGTATATTAAGTAAATAGGCCTAATAAGTAGCCCACTCCCGGTAGGGGGGGGGGGGGGGTTCTCGGGATTGGTTTCGACGGGAGTGGTTTCGCTGAAGCCTCGAAACCCCTACCCATTTTGAAGGGTTATTTTAGCGGATTTTTTTTCAAGTAAAGCCCATTTTTCAAAATTGTCGGATGTTTGCATGGCAAAAATCCTGAAATTTTTGAAAAAGCGGACCCATATTTAGAGCGGCACACTCCCGTATGTCTTAATATGTGTGAGTAACCCCCCCCCCCCCCACCCCCCCCCCGGCAGGGGCGGATCTAGTTTTTTGCCGGGGGGGGCGAGGTTTGACTCAGTGGCGGATCCAGGATTTTCCAAAAAATGGCGCCGTTTTACTGTTTTACTTCTTTTTCCCCCCTTTTTTTTCTTCCCCTTCCCCCGGCCCCCCCACTCAGAGGTCGGAATGACCGCATGCGTGTTGCCAAAATGTCCGGTAAAGGGGTACTTTTCGTGCGACAAAGTCCGGCCCGAGAATTGTAAAAAAAGGGGTGTATTTGACTTTTCACCCGGAGATTTCTTTAAAAAGGGGATGTTTTTCTTTTTTTCTCTCATCTCTTTGGACTCCTGAGAAATTATTCCGAATTTAGGGGGGTACATTGAGCATTTTTCCTGATTTAGGGGGGTCTCCAAAGCAGAAAAAGCCCGCGAAAAGCCCGCGAAAGGGGGGTTCGGAAATGTTGGCAGTCCTCAGATAGGGGGTGCTTTCAAAAATAGGGTACGAGCATATGCGTACCCTAAATAACATTGAGTGGGGGGGCCGGGCCCCTTCCTCCCTTTTTGTTCTTCACTTGGCCGAATTATCAAGGGTAACTCCGGACAGCACCCATGTTGCACCATATGGAGGTGAGCTCCCGGTCCCTGGATGCACGCATTCACGGTACCGGTATGTACACAGCTAACTACGTGCGTGATGCAAGATGATCGACCTACAGATTCTATCATTGACGTTTACTACTACTCTAGGCCTATATGTTACTCGTATGTATGGGCTTTTGTGAGTTCAGCCTCCAATCGCTCTTCAATTTTAGGCAGTGAAATAGGTCAGAAAGTTTAGACAGCCATGGGGTACGTCCAATCGCTGTTTGGTATATTCTCAGGAGCCTTTGTGTTTTGGTTACTCTTTGTAAAAAGAGCTACAAAACCTGGTAAGCTGATCAGAAGACGCAGACTGACACCGGAGAACTACGAGTACAACATGGTTCGAGCGGTAAGTTACTGGAGTGGAGGTTGGATGGTGGTTCACGCCAGTCTAGCCGACCAGACATTTCTACGAAACCGCTGATAAAAGCAGATGTACACTCAGAAATTACATCATACTATTTTCGTTTGTAATAGTACCTAAATTGGAATCGAATATTTGTATATTTTCTGTACTAGGCCTAGATCTACTCGTTTCCTTTGTTTTCATTATTTTTAATGGAAAAACAATAAAAAAATACAATCTCATTCAGTGACAATAATCAAACTGCTGTCCCACGGCCAACTGAATTTTGAAACGAGTAATGTGTGATTAACATATTGTTCTAGTGTTCTAGAACCTAATGATCACAGAAAGTGAGCATTGCTGATGTTCGTTAAAATATTAATTCACATGTGTATTGTTAATTGTTTTGTCTCTTCCAAATAAGAAGTTGCATATAGATCTAGTCAAAACTCAACAAATTTGGAAAGGGGATGGGGGAGGGGCAGGTGGGGGGAGGGGCAGGTGAGGGGGGGGGGGGGGTAGGGGAGGTGAAATTAATATGTCAACATCTGGAGCAATGATCTTGGTGCTGGGTTATTATGCAATATATGTAAAACGAATTAGAACTACAATAGATCTATCCTTGCTGGCTTGCTCACTTATTTGCCTGAATATATTGTGTAATAGAGAATTTTCTAATATTTTTCATTTCAGATCATCCCCCTGCGATCTTCTGGTAACCTTCTGAGGTTTGCACGGCACCTTTCCAACACGGTAAGTGTGTGCAACCTTTCATATTGTTGTAATAAAAGAAAAGGGAGATAAAAGAATGGTGGAGGGAGGGAGAGAGAGGGGGGAGGGAGGAGAGAGATAGAGATTAGAGATGGGAGAGATGGAAGGGGAGGGAGAAAGGAAGGGGGAGGAGGGAGGGAGGGAGGAAGAGAGGAGGAAGGGAGAAAGAGAGGGAGGTATTAAAGGAAGGATGGGGGAAGGTTCTAGGGAGGAAGGGGTGGAGGGAGGGTGACAGGGTGTGAAGGACGCTATAGGAGGGAGATTATTGGAGATATATGTACATGTAGATAGAAATAAGAGAAGGTGGAAGAGGAAAGGCAAAGTGAAGGGAAGGTGAGACCCTAGATACAACCTCCTTCCTCATGAAGTCTGGGTAAGGTTTTTTTTCTACCTCATTAGACTCTTGCCTCAAAGTTTTTACACCCATACCACAGCACTGTAAATCCTGTAATTGGACTCTTATTATTAGTTATGGGAGCAGAAACATTACTTAGATCCTGATTGTAAAGTTTCTTACAAAAAAAAAAAGATTGTGAGAAATAAGAGCACTCAACGAACACAAGCCAGTATTATGTAGGGAGTATGTAAGGCATACATGGGACAACTATCAACTTATGCACAATATTACCAACTTGTCAAGGTGACCTTCAGGACTCAAGAAAAAATGCAGAAACTTTTTTTTAAAAAATCCAGAAGTGTTGAACAGTGGGGGGAGAGGGCAGGGGGGGGGGGGGGGGGTGGCAGATCTTGAGGGATACATGTAGATAGAGAGAATTAGTCAAGGTCTATGTACAGTATATCACAATGCCTTCATTTTCTATTGGATCTCTTTTATATCTTACAGTACTATTAAATCGTTATTGATTTCCTGCAATGTATTCATAATGTATGTCAAAATCATAGCATGCCTGAATAGACCATGGGATGGAGGCGAAAAATGTGGCTAGTTTTCAATTTTCGTGGGGCACCTCATGCAACCACACAAAAACACTCTAAATAGGGGTAATGGAAGGTGCTAAAACCAACTATGAATGTCTCCATCCCTAAATAAGGCATATAACGAAGATAAAAGCATTTTTGTATGCCTATTTTGTGTACAATTTCCACTACAGTCCCATGTACTCTTTTCTGTGTCCTTTTTTAACATTCCTTGCCAAAATGCACTAAGTTATTCAAATAATAATCTTTAATTTAGTATCTAACCTTTTAAATATACAAATGTACATCAAATAGCTTTGAAAAAGAAATTCTGAGATTTAGAAAGCATTCTATCGTTTGGATCATCATGTCATCATGTCAAGAATTTGAAAAAAAGTAGGATTTTCTCAGGCATTTTTTAAAAAGTTTTTAACTTGTCTAGAATAGTCAATGTGTAAGCAAGTGAGTTTCCTTTTACCTATTTTAAATTAAGGTTTGAAGTAAAATGAAATTCCTATGCTTGGGGGGAGGGGGGGGGGGGCAGGGGTTGGAAATTTCCTTCATTGTCAGATTAAAAAAAAAATATATATATATTTTTTGATTTCATTTGATTTTGTATGTTCTCTTACACTAGTTGAATAAAAGAAAATGAAAACAATTTAAGCAGCAGTATTTGTGTTTTTTTTTTCTCAGCAATTCAATTTAATAATGTACATTGCAACGAGATGCAAGTATATTTCCTGCAACCAAAGGGGGCACGGGCATCATGTTTGGTAGGGCATCAAGTTTACTTGGGAATGAAATGCGAATTAAGGCCAAATGATGTACAGTGTGAGAGGTGGTCCTATTATCTTCTTTCTTTTCCTTGTCCCTCTGATCTTTTTAAAATTTTCCTTCTCATGAGGGAAAAGGAATATCCCCCATTCCCCCCTTATCTATGTCACTGATTACAACGATACAAAATGTAATTTTCCAAATCATCCTGCAACATATACACTATGGTTTATGGCCTAGTTGTCTAACTGGACTCGCGCTCGTTCGCCACTGTTGACCAATCATCCCAACACGCACACTCATATCTAAATGCACAAAACATAGGTGTTTATCATTCATCACAGCCACATACATACATTTCACCATTGCTATTTGGGGGTTTCTCCTTAAAGTACATTGAAATAAACATTTTGACACATGATTTTGGTTCATTCAACTTTTATATAAATTTGATTGATGACTTCAAATTATATACTATAATGATGTACATGTAATTCATGATAATCCATCATATGTAAATAGGTACATTGCATTTCTTTAATCTTGGGTTTTATGACTCCAGTATGTACATGTACTTTAATTTCTTCTATCACCGTATGATGGTTTGTAAGTATAATGAGATGATACACCTACATACTGAGTTCTTTGAAACAACAACTTCACCGGTATTTTAAGTAATTTAAATGATCGATAAGCATCTTACAGTATATTATATTCATATCATTAAATTCCAAAATGCTTCACTTATTTGTAGAATGGAAGAACGAGAGCAAAAATGAGACAATGTTTAAATGGCATATTTACGCTTGTAGAATTCTACTAATATATTACATGTAGCTTGACATCATAATGACACAGGATTAATGTTTTCTAATTAGATCCAAATTTAAATTACATGTATATCATTTTAAAAAAAATACTTAACATCTTTACATATTTTAAAAGTAGTATTTAAAGGATCACTATATAATTCATGTACTTTATTACAGCCATGGGGCTCTTTGTGCAATGTGTGTCTGGTTTATAATATCATACATTTGTATTTGTAATGAAACTAAAAAATATCTCATCTACATTGAAGCATTTCACTCTTAAATGCTTTCACCGACTTTACTAAATGACAGTAATGTCCATAATCATAGTTGTGATAGACAATGAAAAGACAAAATTTCTTCTTATAGCAAACAGAATAATAGTAAGCCAATCTGAATGACTTTTCTAAAATATCATTTTGCAGTATTTTAGTCACTACACGTATTCCGTTGAAAAGCATCCTGCATTTTATAAGACACATACTATACTTGTAAAGGACGACAATAAGCATGAAGTTCTAAATACTCTACTTCTTAGAACAGTATCAGACCTCTGTCAAAGGAAAAGAAAAAGAAATCACCAAAAGTAAGGCTAAACTTGAAAACTGGAACAGGACGACACTCTGCGCAACAATAGCTCATATTGATATATAACTATACAAAAATATTAACAAAATAATTGTATGAGCTAAATCTTGAAGGATTTGTCGTCTTCTTGTGTTATTCTTAAATTAGAATTTCACTCTTAAAACTCTTTCATCAACTTCACTAAATGATAGTTATTTAAATACATGTAGTACATGTAGGTAACCATATTCATGATAAACAACCAAATAAAACCTTTCTGCTCTGTCAAAAAAAAACACTCGTAGCAAGAGTGAACTTTTCTACTAGAACAGGATGACACTGCACAACATTAGATAATATAATACTATACAAGAAATTACAAGTTTAATCTTCAAGATATTGTTTTCTTTTCTTTTTTTTCTTTCTTGCATCTTTAGAATACCAAATATTGTTAAGTTCTGTATTTGAATCATAAACATGTACACTAACACAATTTAACCGGGAGGTCGTGGGTTCGAACCCCGGCCGCGTCATACCAAAAGTTGTAAAAGATGGGAGTTGTTGCTACCTTGTTTGGCGTTCAACAATAAGGGATAGAGCAACATCGATCTGGCGCTGCTCAGTGGCTGCCGGGCTCACGATCAATTGGGCAAAAAGAATTTCTGTTTCGGTTTAATAAAATTTGGAGTGGACTATTAGAATATTATTATTATTATTATTATTATATTAGATGTTTCAGAATCAAAATACAATCAGTCTTTACTGGGAATGTACATGTACATGTACATTATAAGCCTTCTTACATGTTTTATGTATCATAATTTAACATTGCAAAATGTAACACTAAAACCAATATCATTCCTTGACAATTTCCAGGAAAGATAAATGTTATTCACTTCTTGCATTAGATTTGAAGAAGAAATAACTCGATTGATGACTTCATATCATTTGAATTTTTACATGGTGATCATGCCCTTTACTGAACTCATGAATACAACTTGACTGCTCCTCAAATCATTAGTTTATTCATGGCACCTTCACACCCAAATGCCTATTCCCAGTCAGAGAGATCATCATCTCCGAAATCATCTTCTGCATCTTTTTCGTCTTCCGTAGCTTGATTGCTACATTCAATACACTTACACAGATCCGTACAAGTGATCTTGTGTTTTACGCACTCACATTGCCTAGTGTGGCATTTTCCCTTTTTGCATTTACACTTGATTGCAGCGGTAAGGTGGTTGGGAGCCGGTGGCAAAGTGCTCCACTTGATGACCAACTCATTATTCTCCATAACCCAGCCGTGCTCTGTCGGGTTTCCTTCTCCGATAAATTGCTGGAGTGATCTTCTGTGAATTGCAGCTTGATAGTTTGCTCTTCTAATGTGTAGCAGAAGAGAGTCTTGATTCGGAGGAAGCGATGATTCGAACTTACAATCCATCCGGAACATGTTGTATCTGAGCAAATTCACATCATCCAAACCCTGCTTTCCCGAGTAGAGACTGCAGACAAATTGTTCAAGTCCTTTACTCAACTGTGGAGACACATCAAAAGACTGGCCCAAACTTTTGAATGTGCATTGATATTCTTCATCAGAAAGCATCAATTTCAGAGCCTTCGATTTCCCTTTGCCGTAAAATGCACTGACAGAATCACAGCCAGTGAAGATATGCAAGCCAATGAGAGCTTCCGATACATCTTTGCCATAATGATTATGGACTGCTGTTACGTCGATTGTACGAGACAAGTTCCCCCTACCAGTGTGAAAGAGAACTCTGCTGTTCATTACACCTGCAAGACCTACAGCCACAACAAAAACATCGGTATCAGGACTTCTAATGATGACTGAGCTTGTTACTTGAGAGCTTGATGCCTGGTGCTGTGATGCATATTCACAGTGGAGAAGAAGTCTGGTATCAGCTTCTTCATGATCTGCAGTCAATTCTGGTACTTCCTCCACTACAAGCTTACCAGATGTGCTGTAAAAGGCATGGCATTGTGACGCATGTGCAAAGAACACTTTGACATTTCTGAACTTATCTGGGTGGGTGTTGGACCAAGTCTGAAATAGGAATTGTACAAGTTCTTCCTTGTTTTGACTGTGTGTCATGTATTTTTTCCACTGAGAAGGGATAGCTTGGTCCACACTGAATATCTTTATCCGCTGCATTCCTCCAGCTGCTCTTGCCCCCCTTTCAGCATTCTTGATGGATACGGGCGGATATCGATCTGTTACAAGATGAACAGTATCAGAATACATGTTCGTGGCCAAAGTTACAACCTTATCAAGAATGCATGTTGCCAAATCCCCAAATGTTGACAGTGAGTTTATCCTACTCGAAAGCTCCTGGATGAGAGCCATTCCATCCACAACCCACACCACATGTTTCGGAATGGACTCGAGAACTGGTGAAGGCTGAACTGAAGATTCTAGGTGTCGCATCAGGCTTGCTTTATTGGTTTTCACCATCCCCCCAGATCCATTTGACAATGCCAAGGGACTTTCATTGAGATTGTATACCATCAGCTCCTTCAGGTCAAGCTTCTTGTCTTTTGAAACTATTGCTAGCCTGGCAAATAAACTCCGATCTTGTTTTAACAATCCTTGAGAAACCTTTCCTTTTGATGGCTTGGATGTTGCTTTGGAGAAAGTCTTGAGCTGCTGCTGCTTCAAAGGTGCATGGAATTCTGTAGACCCTTGCTGTAGACGTTCTGTTATGAACACTTCCGCAGCAGCCTGCCCCAAAGACTTTGCCTGAAGGAGGTCGTTCTTCAATGCATCACTTGCAATGACCCCAGATGAAATGTGGAGAAGATCGTTTCCTTGGTTCTCAAATGGATTGACCATACTATGTATAGTGTCACAGATGGCTTGTATGTCACTATTGTCCTTCTTCACACGGGAGGCTTGCAGATCTTTCAACTCTGTTGAAGAAGGCGACTTCCCAGCCAATTCTTCACACTGCCGCTGAATTGCAGCTTTAAGGTGATGTGAAAGCAGCCATCGATGGAAATAGCTCCGACTGGTACTATATCCAATGACTCCTCCTCTTGACTTGGTATCCCTGTTGACAGTCTGTTCTATCATCTGATCACCTGCTATTCCTGAAAAGCCGTGGGCAGATTGGCGGTGAACCACAAAATCACCTTCAAGAAATGCTTCAGCTATTGAAGGATGAGTCACGGGCAGCATGTGCATCTCAAGCCAGTATGCAGACATATACCGAGAATAGTTCAAATGGTCATAAGCAAAAAACCAAGGGAGAAGACTTCGGGCTGCAGACAAGTGCAGAGGCCAATTGCCCTCCTTTGTTGCTCTGTTGAAAAGAAGCAATGACTCAACCATCTCGATGTAAGAGGACCAGAATGCGAAAGTGGGTCTTGAGGACTGAGTCTCAATGAAGAGGGAGTACTCATCAAGCAGGGCCTCAAACTGTTCACCCTCCATCACTTTCCTGTGATCTGAAGACGGGAAAGTTGTATGCATCTTCAAGAGAACGTCAGATGCTTCCTCCTGCTGCTCATCAGGAAGAGTCTTCATGAAACTGAGCCATCGCAGGCGTTCCATAGCTTCACAGAGAAGCTTATGTGCCCGAAGACTCCTGTTGAAATGATGTCCTGACAACACACCATTCACCGAACCTGTTGCAATAAGGCCACTTTCAATTATGATGTCCTGCAGACCGCCATCCTTAAACCGTTTACCAATGCATGCTAGAAAGTTCATAGTAGTATGAAAATCTCCCATTCTTACAACAGTCCTTGCAGAGAGGTGTGGATCCTTCCATCTTATCTGCTGAGCCTTACTGTAGATGGCTTGGTCACATACTATCACCACTGTATCCTGTTGCAAAATTGTGCCTATCTTCACACTCTTGTGAAGTATGGTATTGATCGTATCCTTTTGAGTTGGGGAGGCATCAATGGATGGGAGATAGAAGATGTTGGACGCCAAATTTGTGGAACAGCTTAGTTGTGTGTTGTAACCTGTCCAGCTTGGTAATAGGCTACCGAAACGATGAGGTATCCTTGACAGCCTAAATGCAGAATCCAGTTTCCTTGGCTTCTCCTGGATATCCTGATAGACTTCCTCCTTTACATCAATATGCTGTCCAAATGGTTCAGGCCCATTCTTTAGCATTCCGTAGTATGGGGTCAAGTCTGCTGTGGGTGTTTTGATGGATCTCTTGTGTGTTCTTGGTAGGCTCTGCTTGTGCGTTTGATTATCTTGATCTTGATCAGGAACAGGGACATGCTTTTGATGCTGAATGAGGATGCCTGTTGTTATGTGGGTCGTGCCTTTTCCTGACAGAGTTTCCTCTGAGAAGTCGTTGTTGTCCCACACCAAAGTTGTAAGGCATGGCTTGACACCTTCAGGGAGCACATCTTCACCTCTATTCAGCTGCTGTTCTGCAAGGGCAGTGTCATGCTCAAGTACCATGGAATGACTGCTACAATGCCCAAACCCATTGAGTATTCCAATCAGCCTTGCAGAGCCGGTCATGTGTCTCACGGTCATGGCTAAAGAAGAATGTTTGGGGAGAATTATACTACCTTTACAAGACATGTACATAACATCCTGACACATAGATAATAACTTTCTTTCATCCTCTACACTTACATCTACAAGCTTATTGACCTCTGGCTCATTAGTCGAGTTTACAACCCAGGAGAGAAAGTTGAAGAGTATTGTAGGGATTGCTTCTTTAGCTGCTTCTGGGGTCAGGTCAGGTGATGTTGGGGGCCACTGCTCTTGCTCCTTACATCTGGTACAGGCAGTTTTGACAGCAGCTTTCAGGATCTGTGTTAACAAAAGACAAGAGGGGGAAAAAATTACTAATGGAAATAAAAACAGATATAAAATAAAATAATAATGTACATGAAATACAAAAAAATAAAAAGTAGTTTTGAAAGAAACACCAAAATAATTAGAGGTTGTTATGTATGTAATATCTAGTGTACAAATTGATAACAATCTAGCTGTTAGGTACAAAAAGAAGATAAACACCAACTGAAAGGAGCAGCCCCCCCCCCCCCAACCAAAAGTAAAATATATACATATGTTTTCACTATATAACAAATTTGAAAAAACTTGAGTAGCAATTAACAATGAACAGTAAAATAATGAGAATACACTCTCAAATAATTGAGAAATAAAGTTATGAAATAATGTTTTTAAATTACCTGGGATGCATGGTAGAGCATTAATAGTTGTTGGGGACCTGGGTTTGTTGATGATCTGGACATGGCAGCTGATTCTTCATCTGAGGCAGACTCTTCACTGAATGAAGTGCTAGTTGCTTGATCTTGCTGTACAGCGTGCTCAGCAAGTGATGATGCCTCCATGTCACCAACCATCACAATCTCACTTTCATTCTGTCTCTGCGGGGACACGAATATGAGCTGAGGGAATGTTACTTGTAGTCGCTGTTTCAGTTTCTTGGTCTGGTATGATGACAAGTCCACTCCTTCGTTTCTTAAACCTGCCTTAACGAAGGAACGATGTAAGTCCTTGAGTCTGAGCACCTCTTTGTCTTTCACAATCCTCCTCCTTATCAGATCACACAAACAGTTGTAAGTGGGAGTGAAGAGATCATCAGTGTCGGTACTTGTTGCAGCTCTCTCTGCTCGGCGCAGACAGGAGGTGAAGTCCTGGTAACAACCTTTGTGATATTGTAGCTCTATCGCTACCATATCCTTTCCGCGGATCTGCATGAGGATGCGGGTGTGTTGCTGCATCTCAGCTGCCTTCAGGAATTTTGTAGCTGAAACTTGTTCGCACCTGGAAACGGGGACCTTGAATCTCTTGCCTGTAAGTTTACTAGTCTTCCATTGAATTTTTCTGCATACAATGCATTCTGCTGGCAGGACATGCCGACCTTTCGTAGGGGAAAGACTCGATCGCAGCATCTTTCTTGGAGGTGCAGAATGAAGACTGCCTTCTTCAGCCGATTCCACATCTGCATCTGGAAAAGAAAAACAAACTGTAATGGTAAAATTTGTATAATAAATTTTAATCTAGACCTACAGTTTTCTCGCATAGACCCTAATGATTAATGGCCATTTATACTGCATTATGGCTGCAGATATCCACTGCCTGTGACCACGAAATGCATCATAACATAATAATAACCACCAAAGATGGTAGCAGCATGCAGATCTACCGTTTAGTTGGTTACCTGACTAGATAATTAAAAGTTACCAGCATTAACCGGCTTGGATTTATGCAAAATAAGTCCTGCCCTGGCTGCCCATATCCAGATATCAGTCTACTACTACTACTACTACTAGTATACTACTACTACATCTACTACTACTACTACTACTACTAGTATACTACTACTACATCTACTACTACTATACTAGTTGGCAGTCATGGCGGTGGGGGTTCAACTTTGACTTTTGTTGAGTTTGAGCCATTGACATGTTCATATAAATGAAGTTTGACTTTGACCTGTTTTAATTTGAGTTTGTATTCAAACTCTGAAATCTGAAGTTAAAATTGAACCTACCTTCAGCTTTTCGTTTTTCCATTCTAATCTCAGCCCTGACAAGTTTTCCAACATTGCAAAAATGCTGGTAGCACCTACGATGGTACGAGGCTTGAGTGGGAAAAGGTAAACTTTCATGGTGATCCTGATCTTGCTGCCGGTGAGGCTCCTGCCCGTGCAGCTGCAGGTCAATCCCAAACTTCTCCGCAGCACGAATAGCTATCTTTTTTTCGGCACTTTCAACTCGACTCCACCGAACACAGCAATCCTTGAATTTAGACCAGCTCTTCTCATGAAAAAATGAAACTTGCCCTTTTCCATGGGGTACAACATGCATGCAGCAGGCAGGAGACGGTGATACAATGTCATCTTCGTTGTCGGAATCCGATGAAGACGAAGTCACATCCATGTTTGTTATTGTGGATCTGCACGTACACGTGTGTGTACGAATGCAGTACAAAAAAATAAATAGATAGCGCGAACGAGGCTGAGCAACCCGTATGCTACCGCACGCTATTGCGGACGTCGTGAAAATCTCTAACGCACGCAGTGAATATCGGCCTTTTCAGTGAATTCTATTGTACAATTTCTCGTAATATTATATTCAATTTTGAGTTAAAATGTGCGCTTCAAGATTGGCAACATCTCTAATTTACTTTTGTTTATTATTTTACATATTATCATATCAAAGAAGCGTGGTTGCATTTGCCGCCCCACGGAAATTCACAATTTCAGTGGTCATCCCACAGTCTAGAACTGATGATGAGGATTATAATAAATCTAGTACAATTTGTAATTGAAAAATGAAAACTTTCTGAAAATATTGTTACATTGTCACATATCACATGATTTAATTATCTGAAATTATTTATTTTTATTTTTCATTTATTTATGTCTCAACAGTGGATTGGCAGATTGCTTCTCAACCCTAAAACCAAAAGGTAAATCTTTTATATCTGTTTCTGGATTCCACCTCTTGGTTCAACATCTGCTTGTCTTCCTCTTTTTGTCTTTCCCCCTCTCCAATCTCTCTCTCTCTCTGCCTCTCCAATCTCTCTCCCTTTGTTTGCCTTTCTCTTTATCTGCCTCTTTTCTCATTTGTGTACTTTTCAGTAAAACCTAAAAATGCAAAGATTGACCTGGACGGTCCACAAGGGGTTTTAAAACAAATAACAGCAACAGGTTTGATTTTTGATTATATAGTTTTGAAAATCAGTGTGGCTCATGTAATAGTAATAATAATAGTTTGTTCTTACACTGTATATAGCGCTTTTCATTACCGCAGGCCCTCTCAAATCCCTTTATGTAGCGAGGTCGACAACAAAGAAAAAGTCTGGAAAAAGGTTTCTAAGGGAATTACTAGCTTTAATGATTGGAGTAAATCTTGCTTCATTGTACTCCATACCATTCCATGAAAACTGTAGTATAATGACACATATAAAGGATCATATGAATACAAGTACTGTACATCAAATCATCATCAGATTTATAGCAATTATACAATCTCTTGGAGAAACTCACAAATGTATATTTTTCTTGATTAAATCACCTCAGTTACTAGTGTAGTTCATCTGCATTATGGCTTTACATATTAAAATTACAAACTCACACTACAAGTGTGAGTGTCTCAACCTGACTATAGCTAGCACCTCTGTACTCTATATTCTCGTAATGAGTTTTCACTGTATAGGAAATAAAAAGAAGCAGTGGGGATGAGAAAAATAGGAATCAATTACACTAGACCTTTACAAAGAAATCAATTTGGGAAATGTTTTTGGTGGCTGATTAACTTTTGTTTTGAGATGCATAATTTTTCTTTTCTTTTCAAACAGAGCATTTCACTACAATATGCTTCACAACTATGTGATAGAGGATCACCCCACATATGAACCAGTAATGCCTGCCAGTGAGCCTAGTGAAGCAAGAAATCCGCTAGAGATTGATTTAAATTATCTCATTCAACCAGAGAGGAAAGAAAGCCATGATTTTAGGTTCAGAACGGTCTCGGACTTCTATCATGCTTATAGGTAAATATAATAATTGAATCATGTGTTGATTGGTGTTCAGTTGCCTACTCCAAGCACAAAAACAATCAGATTTTTTACATTACTTCATTCTTTTGGGGGGTATTTTTTGTATTAGTTGTTTGTTCTTGTTGTTTCTGATTCTGATTTTGGTATTGTTCTCTTACAATCCACTCCAACAAACGTCCTGTTCAGTTATTTTGGCTGTCATTATACACTATTAATCCTGAATATTCTACTTTCGAACAACAAAAATTTCTTTTAAAATTTGTATTTATCATGAAACTAATGAGGGACCTGATGAGGAATATAGTCAGCATTTGAATCTAAAATTTGGTTCACTGTAGGCATACTACATGTATGCACTAAAAAAGGCTGTTCTTATTATGGGTTTCTTTATCATAGACCTGTACGTATTGAATCTTTCCTAACACCTACATTCAAATTACATTGCACTTTGATCTACAAGCTTACCACATTACTCCTGAACTATATACCTGTATAAAGCAAATATAGTATTAGTCGTTGATGGTCATTTTATGGTTAAGGATACCTCAAGTGGGTTGTCTTGTTAGGGGGACTTTGAAATGTTTGCACAGTAATATAAAGTGCCTCTAATAATTTGGTATCATGGTTTGTCTTTTTTGTGGTTTTAATTGTATTTTAGCCAAATGCCCTTTGAACAGTCATGGATCTATTACCTTATTGTTTGAGATCACAAGACTAGAGCATTTTGTGCCATTTCATAGATGATCAAAATATGTGTCCATTTTATTATTCTTAATCTATCACTTCTATTATTCTAAATCTATCACTTTCTATATCTATTTCATATGATTTATTGGAAATATATCAATGTGACAGGTTTCATTTGTATTACTTACATGTACATATGTAGTAATCCTTGTGATTTTATCATGTACATGTATACAAAAGTGTGCTTAATTATAACTCAGTTTTCATTATTCATGAATACAGTAGATCAAGCAGATTTATATCTCTGTGGTTATGTTATGCAGGTCTTACATGTATGTATTCAATGAAACTTTTCATACTCAATAAGATGTCGTCAATATTGCTAAATGACACTGCTCCAGTGACAAATCCTCCACATCAATTTCCTACACTACCCAAATACTCAAAGATAAAGTTGAGTTCTGGTGACTCTAGTCATGCGATTGCATTGTGAAAGAAACGTTATGGAACCGATCAGAAAAGGTTGATCATCTAGCATATAAGTATTGGTGTGTATTGCAAGGTTCTGGAATCATCAAAATGATAACAAATTTGGTCCAGTCTTGGTAAAGTTACAAGCACTGTACACAGAAAGATATATACGGGACTACACAAACATTTGGCATAAAAATCGGGACAATTTTTATGTTGTTACATGTACATGCCATATTTAGAATATTAAGGCATTGGAAGAGCCATGCTTTTCAGGGAACATGTTTTATCTGATGTTCTTCCACACTTGCATAATACAATGATAACGCTTACCGTACAAATTATTGTTCACCTCTTCCCAGAACACAACCTTCTCTTTAACATTAACCCAGGACCCATCACTACTCCTGTTTATTTAACCCTAATCCATGCCCTAACCCTAAACACATTCCTTTCATGAAGTAAAGCCTGGAGCAATTGTCACCAGAGCAAAAGTCAGTTCAAAACATAGTACAAGTTTGCATCAGCATTCTGATTGAATTCATATACCGGTAAAAATTTACCCATAATGTCAGCTTTATGACATGGGGTATAAATACTAATAGTAATGAATTTCTTGCCAAAAAAGTTAGAAAAGTACAAAAACCTCACTTAAGGACTTGGTTGTAACTATAAGTATTAACCGGCAATTCAATGATGAAATGGGCTTTGCATGAAAATGCAATGTATTTGACCTGTAGAAGTTTTTCCACAAACATGTCCGTATTTGTGCAATTCATATCAGGGTATATATGAATTAGTTTCAAAACATTGGGTGTTGTAAACCAAACTTTTTTTTTCCTAGGTCAGGTAAGGTGACTCCAGAGGATATAGCTGAGTGTGTTATGGAAGACGTGGAGAAGACAGAGCAAATGAAACCTAGGATGAGAATGCTAGCAGAGTATGATGTTGAGGATGTTTATAAGGTTTGTAATAATACATACGTCTTGATAGAATGAAGAATTTGTTGTACTTAGTATCTCGTTCTTGTGTCCTACATTGCTGGTGTTTATGATCAAAATGTTTTCTTTCTTAACTGGTCAAAATACAAATTAATTTGCATATGTTTCGCTTTGTATTTTTCAATAATTTTAGATTACCAAACCTACTAAAGTCACTATCCAATTTATTTTTGTGTCTCAGACATTAGATTTAGATAGAATGATATTAATTTGTTTTTTCTTTCTTTTTTTCCTTAGATGGCAAGAGAGTCAACCATACGGATCAATAATAAGAAACCTCTTTCAATCTTTGATGGGATTCCTGTTGTCATCAAGGAGGAACTAGCCGTCGTGAGTAATTAAATTAAATCGAGATTAGAGATTTACTGAGGCTTCATATTTCTCCTCAGAACAACCTAATGCAGTTATCTTTGTACTTTTTGCTGTCAGTTTGTTTACTTAGAAATATTGCCAAATACTTATTGTTAACAAGGACCATTGCAATTGTCATTTCTAGGTGTAATCTAAACATTTCATTTTATAAAGAGGGTTGGAAGGGGGGGATGGGGGGAGTTGACATTGAATTTTGAAAACGACGAACATCACTACTTTTCTCCTCACTTTTTTTCGTTTGTTTGTTTGAAAGAATTTTGTAAACATTAACCTCGATTTTAATTCTCTTGTGGTACTGACTATTCTTGATTAGAAAATGGGTTTTATTTCCATGTATCAGAATTCCAGCTTCACTCAATCCTGTCAAGCATTGTACAGTTGAAGTTGTATTTTATGTCTAGAAACCTAACTGTTTCTTAGTATGATCTAATACACAGTCCCCCTTTTTTGTTTGAATCACCAGAAACCATACCATCTTCGTAGCGGAACCACGTTCCTGGGTCGTGATCCCGTGAAGGAGGAGTCTACTATAGCAGCTAAGCTGCGTGCCGGGGGCGCTGTGATCATAGGGGTAGCTAACATGCACGAACTCGGCCTGGGCGTCACCGGTATAAACGTCAGTGCGTAAGTCAGAACATCCAAAAAGAAAAATGACAGAGAACCACATTTGAACCAAATGAGAATCAGTTGAAATATTGCACTTCAACATTTATATAGAAGAGAATCTAGTACAGATACACCTGTATATGGTCAAGTTACACTCGCTTTAGTTTATGTACAAGATTAATCAGGGAAAAGAGTAAGAAAATCAGGCGAAAGACCAAAATATGACGTGGGAGAGTGGGTTTAAAATTCTCTTCATATAGTATGAGTGTCTAAAAGTAAACATGGAGATAGTCTTTTCAAAGATAATAATTGAAAGGAGAAGGATTGGTTTTAGAAAAAAAAATGTGTTGATTTTTTGTTTAAATAAGAGAAGAGAGGCTATCAATGTGAATGACATGCATGTCCATAGTAATAAGAGATCTTCAAATCAGCAAAGTTTTATAATTGCGAAGGTTTAAAAATGTTATGTTATCAGTTTCATGAAAAATTGAAATTCATGAAGTTATGCGAGTTTTTTGAAAGTGTATCATCCATTTGTCTCCCATGTTTTCAGGAGTGGTACTGCACGCAATCCTTACAACCCCCACCATTACCCCGGTGGCAGTTCATCTGGTTCAGGGGCCTGTGTAGCTGCTGGTAGGTCAAGTATACTCATTAGGACTTTCTTGCACTGGTCAGGGAAGGGTGGAATGTGGATGGCTTCTAAGGGTTTGAAAGAGGAGAGCAAGGGAGCGGTAGTGGGGATGAAAGAATCATCATAACCCCTTGCATTATCTGGGAAGTGCTTGTAGTCCATCCCTGTTCAGGGGCATGTATTGCTTTTGGTAGGCTTAGTAATGTAATGTTTGTGCCCCCTCCCCCATATATGATATAGCAAGAAGAAAAAAGTAAGGGAAAGAGAGACACATAAATGAAGAGGCGGGGGGAGGTTTCATTCTCCATGAGTGGAGTTATACCAAATGCGAGGGAACAAATAATGATTGATATAATTATTTGAAATAAAAAATTATTTTGAATACAAGGTATCTGTACAATTTTTTTCTTGTTAATGAAATCCCTTTCATTTACCTATATACCTTTACCACGCAGATTTAAAACTGAGGAATTGTCTCATTGTACCTATATTTCAAACTGTTGAGGTTGAAACTACTTACATGTAGCCTATAATCAAAATCACAAGACTTGTACTTGCAGTAGGTTATATATTTTTATTCCAACCCTGCCAGCATGCTACAGGCTAGGGGTGTCACTGCAAGGAAAAGAATAAATCTTCATGTTGAAACCTAACCCTATTTACAGGTCTGTGCCCCATCGCCATAGGAACAGATGGAGGTGGTTCAGTGCGCATCCCTTCTACGCTGTGTGGCATTGTGGGATTGAAGCCGACCCATGGGCGTTGGTCACGACATGGCACCATGCCCCTCTGTCGTACAGTGTCTGTAGCAGGCCCTATGACGACGTGTGTACAAGATACAGCTATGCTCCTAGGTATAATAGAGTTATCCCTTTGATCGACTTATTGAGTTTGGGTCGTGTGATTGCATTGTACAACAAACTGTGTAGAAGTGATTGGAAAAGGTTCCTCATGCATGTAGCACTTAAGTATTGGTGTATACTATGAGGTTTTAAAATCATCAAAATATTACCAAAATTATTAAAATTAAAATTATTATCAAAACATATCACTACATAATAAGATTGGATTCTCGATATGAAACTATGAATCACTTTAACCTATCGAGCGCTGATAAGTATATATTGGTTGTGCTATTTCTTCAGAGTTCTTGGCTGGTGAAGACCCTCTAGACTCCGCCACTTGGCATCAGCCGGCCTTGACGATCGGTGACCTCCAGCCTAAAAGCCTGAGCGGACTCAAGATTGGCATCGACTGGAAACACTTCAGGGTAGGAATATTTTCATCCAGGTTAATTTTTATAAATATTAAGGTTATTTTCATCCATATTAACTGTTATAAATATTAAGGATATTTTCATCCATATTAACTGTTATAAATATTAAGGATATTTTCATCCATATTAACTGTTATAAATATTAAGGATATTTTCATCCATATTAACTGTTATAAATATTAAGGATATTTTCATCCATATTAACTGTTATAAATATTAAGGATATTTTCATCTAGGTTGACACCATGCTTTGAATTAGATGATTTCAATCAGAATATACATATTTCTCATTCAGCTTCTATTGAAATCAACTTAATATCAAGGTGGACTTCCCCTTTGGTAGTCCTTTCATCACACAACTTTGAAACATGATCATTCTCCTCTCTTTCTACTTTTCATATTCTACTCTGTCCTTCTCTACTCCTCTCCTCCAATCTTTCGTATATTCTCTTATCAACTGTTCTTTCTTTCTTCTTCTCCCTCCTCTTCCTCCTTCTAGTTTCGTCTCTCTCTCCTTTTCCTGTAAACTTTGATGACACAGAAGTTTTTAATATATTTAAATTTGTATGTAATACTTGAGAGTTTTATATAGTTTCATTATGCATGATTTATGGTTGTACGTTTCAGTCATTCATATTTTGATCGTTTATTGCGTTGTACATTGACCTTGTAAATTGAGCTATTTCAGCTCTCCAGCTGCATGTTCTTTTATTGCAATAAACCGAATCAATTAAATTCAACTCAATGATACTCTTGTACTGTTCTAATCTCTCAACACACATCATGTACAATGCCAAGGTGGACTTCCCTTTTAAGCAGTCCTTACAAATGAAATCACATGCCTTTCGTTTCCTGTGTTATTTTTGACAGGATGCCAATGCAGAGATCGTTGCAGAATGTGAAAAAGGTCAGTGCTATGGTATAGTTCAAGAGAAAAACTAGTAGTTTTTGATGGAATATCTTCATTTTAGAGTTGGTTTTGGAGATATCTTTCACAGTTCATGCAAATATTTGTCACAAGTTTGAGTGTGGAGCTTACATGTGTGCGTATTCACTGTGCTCTTTTTTCATTGATAAAAGATACAGAAATATGAAGCGTATTGCACATTGCTTGATATCATCATAAACATATCACAGCAGTTTTGCTGCGTCATTTGGCGAATCTGGCGAATAGTTTACTTTCAGCTATTTAAATCTGTCTGTTTTCTGAAAGCTACTGCATGCGATGAGATCAGCATTCACACGCAAACTGCATTGCATAACCTCCCCGCATTAACCCGTACAATGTAATTAAGTCTCTGTGTAGAGGTGGTCGATGGAGCCAGACTTAGTTTCAGCGGAATAACCGTTAATATCAGAGACTGAAGCTTTCGGTCTAATCTGAATGAGGCTTAAAATAATAATAATCCGTTCTTGTGTAGCGCGTACTAGTAACACATGATGATATACATGTCCTATTCAAGGAATAATCCTACCTGGGGAGTGCTTCTAAGATCGACTTTAACTTGGACTTAAATATGACAGGCTGTTAATGCCACTGTATTGCTCTCACCATTTCCTGGCATTGGTCTCTCAAGGGACGTACAAATCATGGTCACAAATCTACAGAATTTATATTTTTTGATAATTCATTATTGAAGGAAAAATATTATCTAAAGCTCTTAATGGTGAGAGCAAACAGTAGCGTGAATGGCTTGCCATATTTAAGTCCAACTTGAAGTCCATCTTACTCTTTGTGAAACACTCCCCAGGTACCCATTTACCTCACCTGGGTGGAGTCAGTGTGGCAAAATGTAGATTAACGCTTATGTGTTTGGTTCTAGGGTGGGGTTTGGGTATAGGTTAGTGTAGGCCATTGACCTAGCAAGCAATACACCAGTTTACAGTTGTATCAGTGCGCATGCGCAGACAGTTGACCTCGGGTCAGTGGCCCCGGAACAGGGCCAAATTGGCCCTGTTCCGGGGCCACTGACCTCTGACCTCTTGTATTTATGCGTAAATTAAGATTGCGCCCATGCAAATGATGATATGCGCGCACAACGCAGCGCGCAGGCAGTGATATCATCATAATTTGCATGGGCGCAATCTTAATTTACGCATAAATACATGACCTCTAGGTCAATGGCTTTGTTTAAAATGGCGCACACAACTGTAAACTGGTGTATTGTTGCTAGAGTATGTTTTGTAAGACCTTCAAAGTGTGAGGAAATAAAAAAGCTTTCCTCATCGATGTTGTGATCTTGGGGGTGTTTCACTAAGGTCCTAAGTCGAACTTAACTCTAAGTTAGACTTAAATATTATGAAGAGCCACTTGTAGCCTTAAAATAAAATATATTCAAAAGAGAAAAATTCAAGTATTTTAGACTTTTTATAAATTCCACATCAAGAACATGAAGTCTCCTTGATAATATAAAATATATATGGTGTGAATCAACATTTTATGCCTTTTAAAATAACTTTTACAAAATATTTTCATAGATGCCAACGGCTTTCCATAATTGTTAAGTTCAACTTAGGATCTTTGCGAAACACTCCCCAGATGATTGATTTTCTCTGATGCTCCTTATCATCCTCATGCAGCCGTGGTTTACTTGGAGAAACAAGGAGCAGAGCTGGTGGCGATCAACATCCCAGAATGTGAAGAGATGAGAATGGCCCATTGTCTCCTCATCTCAACAGAGATGTATTCTTTCCTCCAAGAAGCCTATAGAGATAATCTCTACGATCTTGTAAGTAGAATTACAATTTACATTCATTGATTTTTGAGCTGATTTATTTGTTACTTAAAAACATGAAACTGTATCATTATACAGTCAAACCTACTTTTTACCAACTACCTGTACAGTCCTGTCTATAAAGACTACATTTTCTGTTTCTCATTGAAACTTGTACAAATGGAACCTGTACATAAAGACCACTTCCTATAAAGACTGATATTCTGTGTCCATTGAGCAACCATGTGTAAAGACCTGTTTATAGAGACTACATTTTTTCTTTCTCATTGAAACTTGTACGAATGGAACCTGTACATAAAGACCACTTCCCATGAAGACTGATTTTCTGTCTTCGTTGAGCATTCCAGTTTGGCTGTATAGGGTTAGGGGTTAGGGTTAGGGTAAAACGGCAGAGATCTTGGGGGGGGGGGGTCAAATTAACCCCCCCCCCCCTTCCAGTAAAAAAATGGTCTGAAATAGCCCAGTTAAAATAGGGTTAAGGTGTCTTTATAGACAGGCTTGACTGTTTATCAGTTTTTACAAGTGCTCAACTGATAATGGTTTCTCTTGATTAGGTTGGTGACACTGCCCTTCTTCTCGGCCTGGCTTCATCGGTTAATGCAGTGGAGTACATCAACGCCAACAAACAACGAACAAGAACTATCCATTTCCTCAAACAGATCTTCAAGCAAGTGGATGTCATTGTCTGTCCAGGTTAGTCTCTTCAATTGTATTCAGGTAAACGCAGACAAATGAGGCACTGAATTTCTTCAACAATATGTGCGACTACTTTATTCTCAACGAGAAAAGTCTAATGTGCATCACCACTCAGTATCTATAACTCACAGAATTGAGGAGTAATTGTTTTCTAATATGTTTAGCCTCGTCCCCCCCCCCCCCCCCCCCCCCCCGAGAAAAAAACTGTTTTGTCCCATAGGCTAATCATGATCATCTAATCACGGATTTGTCCTGTATAGCTTTGATATAGCTTCGATCACATGAAATGAATAACCTATTTTATGAAAATTATGTTCAGAACATCACAATGCTTATATATGTTGTGGCATCACCGCGCAAAGGATACGACCAGTTTACCTTGATTTTGACCTATGACCTTTGACATTGTCTGATTTTTATGTTTCTATAGGTTGTGGCACCACCGCACCCAGGATACAACCAGGTGACCTCAAATATGGTGTCAATGACACCGGCATGACCATCGATATCATGAGGTAAATCATCAATTATTAGTCCAGCAAGTTTGGTAGTCCAATCTAAGATTTCATGTTGTTATAATGACATTAGTAATGTTGAAATAATGTCATCAGAAACAACGATAACAACTTTCCACCTGGCTGGAGAGTGGCAAATGTAGATTAAAATCTTACAGTACTCGAACCTATCATGGCACATGTACAGAATCATTTTTTTTATTTGGATATACTCTGCTTCCTTTCGTAGGTTTTCTCCCCTGGCCAATCTGACAGGCATTCCGGGACTGGTTGTCCCGGTGGGCTACGACGCAAAGAACCTTCCCATCAGTCTTCAGATCATGGGCCCTTGGTGGGAGGAGGATAGGATCCTGAGAGTAGGGGCGGTGGCCGAGAGGATGCTGGCAAAGAAACACCAACCACAGGTCTACTTTGATGTTCTCAAAGAAGCTATGAGTTCACCGTGAGAATAACAAAATCAGCGTCAAAATTTAAAAACGGTTTTTGGTCTGAATTGGCAATTCTGATGCTACATTAGAATAAAATAACAATAACTGTTGGTGTATGTTAATTTTCTCAAAAGAGTTCACATTGCCATGAGAAACATCAAAGGTATTCGGTCAGTATCATATTTTCATTACAGCTTTGTGATTTATTTATTTATTTATTTATTTTTTTTTTTTTTTGGGGGGGGGAGTAGTTCAAATTGGCAACTCTGATGCTAGAAAGCACCAACGACAGATCTACGTGGAGGTGCTCAAGAAAGCCATAGATTCACTTTCAGTATCTGCTCAAGAGAGAAACAGCAATGATAATCAGTCAATGTCAGATTTCACGAGGTCTTTATTACCAACCACACTGCAAACGTACTTTGTACATTGTTATTCAATTAAGTTCAGTTGTTAGAGGTCATTAAATTGCCCAAGAAATCTTTAGGAGACATTCAAATGATTAATTATTCAAGATTAAAGGGCCAAATTCTCAACTCAAGGCATGCTCATTTAGGTAATCAACGTCGGGTGTACATGGAGGTGCTGAAGGAAATTATAAATTTATTTTCGGTTTCTGATCAAGATAGAAACAACGATGATAATCATTCAATTTCAGATTTCAAGAGGCCGTTATTGCCAACCACACTTGTTAGAAGTCATTCAATCGCCGTGGGAAACTATGGGAGAGATATTGATTCCCCATTTTTGGAACTTTTTGATATAACTGTAAAATGGTTAAACCTTACATCGCCCATGCCAATGAAGGTCATGACCAATTACTACCGGTAAATGCATATTATAATCCAGAGTTTTTGAATGCCATTGAGAAGCATTTAGTTAATGTACCATTATGGTCATGTATGATGCTTGGCGACCTATCACGGCATGGTGACAAATCAAAAGAATTTTATGCAAATTACAAACATCTCCATGATCGTATAATTTCTAAAAACCCTCATTTCCAGGAGATTTTTAGTGACAATCGGACACAAGGGACAATGGAAAAGAATATGCAAGAGACAAAGCGGATAATGTTAAATAATAAAAAGAGTTGACGACTTGATGAGCTAGTTAGATTATATAAGAGGGACTCTGTTCCTATCCAACATGAATTTCGAGACTATTTGAGAGTAAGTAATTATCCAAGAAAGAGAAAAAATACATCCATACCAGAAGAAACATGGTCTAAAAGGATAAGAAAAACGAACGAACTCCAAAAAAACTAATAGCACATCTGATACACATCACAAAATTCATGCTTGAGGAATGCAAAATTTTGATAATAATTGTTGGTTCATCGGCAGCATGCAGGCAATAAATACATTATTCGATCTGAACGCAATGTCAAATAATTACCCTGACCATTTACAAACTGAACTACATCGTTTATTGCTAACGATGAATGACCGAAACACTAGGGTTCCCATTCCTCATATACAAATTTCTAACGTGCTTTCTCTAGTAGTCAACTGTCTCACCATGTAACAATATTCACAGACGACCACAACCACAATCTACCTAAACTTCGGAACCACCTCCACACTCCAAAAGACCATCTAACTTTGACCATAGTCCCAATCCTAAGTCATGCTTCCCCAATCAGACACTAAAAGGAATATTTTATTGCAGGTAAGAGATGTTGCCGAACACTTTTTACAGGAAGTCGCTGTTGAATTTGGTATGCCGGTTGTAAATTTTCTTACTGGCAATAATATGAATATATTTGTTGACCATAAACCGGAAATTATCCCAATAATTACAAAACACACGATGGGATACATATTAAATTTTTTCGTTGATGCTTATCTATCAGTCATGGTTGCGCTTGGAAATAAGTTGAGTGGTTATCCCAAATTTGGCCTATTTCCGTGTACAATAAATTCTTGCAATATTGTAAATGCAAAGAGAACATGGAAAAATAGAAATTTCAGGATAGCAATGCAAAATTTGTTTTTAAATCATTCCTTAAGGGAGATTTTGCTTATTCCTGTGTTATCTAGAGAACATTTTAAATTTGTTGATATCGACAGTGTACAAAATTCTGCAAGTTTGTATGATTCGTTGTACGACATCACATATACAGACAGGGATAGTTTGAGAGACTTAATTTGTTTGCTTCATGGCTGAAGGAATGAAGAAGGGATTTTGGAATTTTATTCTAGAAAATGACAGTGATGGGTTTCAAAATATTACAAGTCTTGCATGTCCCAAACTGTGGTTTTTTTGTGTGTTTGTTTGTGAATGCATTGTGCATGGAGAGAAATGTAAACAAGAAATTTTACAAGTGTCCGAAGAACAGAAATAGTTATTACTATCATGACTCATTCTCAACTCAAGGCATGCTTATTCAGGTAATAAACGTTTATTCAGGAACTGTCTCTAGATGAATAACAGAGAAAACTTTTGTGAGAGAGTAAATTAAAAATTCAATTTCTTGAAAAATTAGTATGAAATTACTACTCATGAAAATCATTTTGATCACAGTACATGTAACAAATGTAGCAACTATGGGGCGATTTTTGTATAACTTTGCTATGAAATATTGTTCAAATCAGTTGAGAAAATTAAAGTCTTTCTCCTAAATACCAGATGAATAATATTGTGTATACACATGTGTTAATATTTGAGGTTTAGAGGGACCAGATAATTCAGTACTCTTAAAGAGATCACTGCTGTTTTGCGTCAAATGTTTTTGTGTGGTGTGCTGAATTTGGAACTCAGGTGAAATTATTTTAATGAGGTTATAAAGTAAACAGAATTTACTATTTAAAACTTCATAACCTGCCCATATATATATATCTTCATTACTGTTAGAACATTAAAAATGTAACCATCAGCATAATGTGCTTGAAGTTTTGTTGTACCTTGATGTACTAAAATGTACTCAAGTACTCATTTGAAGTAAGTTGTGCATGCCAATTCATGCTTGATGTGGCTTTGTGATATATGTGTGACAAAAGTAGACTAGATTATGTTTTAACCACAATCTCTGCCATAACCACAAGTTGACGTATTTCAGCAACTTTTTGTTAGGCTTTTAATTATTTACTAGACTCTGTGTATGTGAACTTCATTTTTGGATGATCTCCACATTACTATGATTGTAATTATGTGTTAAAAATGTTTTTGTAAAAGATTGTTTATTGTTCATGATTGCTATTTTAAAGCTTTAATTGAAGGTACACGACTGTACTGCCACGTTCTTAGAGTTTGATTTGAGTATTAGAAAGAAATCAGGGATTTACTTCTGATAAATTATCAATGTTTTAATGCCATTTTTTGTTTTGTATTCTATTGGATTATTCTGTACTATTCTGCCAAAGAAATATATACTGGATTATCATATTGGATATTATAAGGAGAGCAATATGTAAACAGTGAATTTACATACTCTTCCTCAAGTTTGCAATAATCATCAATTGATTGATTTGATTTTTACTTCTATGTATTGATGACTTATTCTGTCCGACTGCTGTCAAAGACAACAAGTAAACCATCAGCTACCCACAAAGAAAGCCACTACTGTCTCTGAAAATACAAAGCTTTTAAAGCCTTCTTGTGGGGTCCTGATGATCTGCTTGTAGGTAAGTAACCATGGGGACATGAGGCTTTAAAGCCCCACTGCACTACTTATAGCTACTTGTGCCCTCTATATAGCAAACAATGCCTAAGCGGTGACCATTGGTCCCACATGGTCCCCTTTTTCTTATGCTATTTGAGAGCTGAGTAGATGAGATAACCACCTGTCAGTGATAATGCAGGGAGGTCTAATCCCTCCAGGACAAACTAGTGCAGATATGCTTTAAGTCCTATCAAAGGGACTTGGTAATAATTGGTGATTAATGTCATAGCAAAGAGTGATGGAGAATTGACTTGGTTTTGAACCAGGGACCTCGCAGTTCCAAGACCATCGCTCTACCACTGAGCTATCATGCCTTTAATTTAACAATCTTGGTTTCATCATTTTCTTGTTTACATTCGATCATGAGTAGCAAAATTGTTATGTTTGTAAATGATCCAGTAAACTGTATATAATTAATTGTATTACTACTACTAATAATGATGATAATAATAATAATAATCATAATCATAATAATAATCGTAATCATGATAAATAATCTCACTTATTTTTCTATTTCAAGGAAGTAGGTATTGAAGTCCTCATACTGTATACGGAGATACAGCTAGTCTTTCATTGACAGAGTACTGGGAAATATTACATTAATGTTTTAGTAATAATTATAATTATTATAACATAATTATAATTATTATAACACCAGTTTCTTATATAGCATTTCACCATGTACTGACCAAAGCTCTTACAGTAGTTTTATAATCCCAGTCATTGGATTCAATGACTATTTTGCAGAATATAGAGCACATTCTTCACTCCCCTGGGAGCATTATTTCCAGATAGTCGCCTTTTTTCTGCGGGCGTGCACATGCTTATCCAACCATGACTTTGGTTTTGTATATACTGGGTACCTAATTTACACATGGGTGGAGAAGAGCGATGTAGATAAAATGCTGTGCCCAAAGACATTTTTCCCCAATTTGAATGATGCTTTTAGTACTCTGATCACTAAAGCGATATATAATCATTAATGAGACTCTAAAAATCTTGGTGACCACACATTATTTTGATTAGTGCAGTGTTTCATCAGAGTTAATTGGGTATAGGGTCGAGGTTGCATTTGGGTTTTAGGTAGGAATTAGGGTTTTGGTTAAGGCTAAGTAAAATATTGGTCCACGGTAGGACATTTAATTGTTAGCATTTTTCTCATAATTAAGTGTCGTAGAACCAAAGATTTTAAACACTACGTCTACCGGTAGTAAATTTTACCATTCCTGTTATTTGAGCTACTTATTGCAGTTTTAATTGGTAAATATACTTATTGAAATCATAGACATGCAATAATGTTGTTGTTGCCGACAAATGTATTTTGTAAAGCCTTCATTAACCTGATATCAATAGATCCGTATTAATCAACTTGCCAAAGTATATGAATGCTCTCAATGACCTAACAGTATTAATGCTTGCCTGACATAGCATCAACCGATTTGTCAAGATGGGATGTGATATATCAGATGAACCAAATACATGCAACAAAAAGGTCTGTTTTATACCAGTCTTAGGGTGTTGGTTGGTTATATTATTCATATTGTGTGTGTTACTTGACGATTCATGTTTAATTGACAAGTATCTTTTAACCTGATATCTATTGCAGTATAATATATTACAAATTGTAAATTGTTAATAAAACGGGTATTTCGCCACTAAATTTGATGTATCCATTGAGATTTAACTTCAATATATAACATTTGAATAATAAAGATGGCTCATAGCCTTTTGGAAAAAATAAATAGTTTGAACTCTTTGTTTTTAATGTTTTGTTTATGTGTCATCGTTTGTTTAATTGTACATGGATTGTAAACACATATATGCAAAGTCAAAGTAAAACCATGATATTTTGTCTTCAAAGTCTTCATAATTTCATTTCCTAAAGCAGATTCCGCTTGATAAGCTTATTAAAAAGCCAAGAAAACAAAGCCAAAACAAAACATAACAAATAGAAATAACTCATAGATCTGCTAAAGAGATGCATAAGTCATGTCTAGTAATGCAAGGATAATCGTATTCCTTCTGCAGATGATATAGCTGAATACATGTACTGTATGTTACTCGACATTGTCGGTTGAAAAATCTTCCTTTATATTGTAATATATAGCAGCTTAAACATGGTGAAGACTCGAAGGGGGAATAGACAGCTTAGCTAATATCTATACCGTGTGAGTCAAAAAAAAGTTTACACCTAGAAAATTGCTAATTATTTTTAAAATCATCTATAAACAGTAAATTATTATACATCTTATGAAAGAGTGTTTTATCCCAAATCATTTGGTATCATTTTTGTGTGATATGTGTTCACGCTTGGATGAACATGAGGCATTGTTCGCGAGAGTGCAAAAATCGACTTGCGCCAAAGTGATGCCTACAGTATGTATTATGTTGGGATTAGCGGAGTGAGAGAATGAATTGAATGTATCAAATTATTTTTTGCAAAGAGAAAAGTCACACACACCCACACACGCGCACAAATGTTCGTTGATATTTGATATTCGATATTTGATACGTGTGGCATGATTAATTTTGTTAGGGATGTTATTTGGATCTGCAAAGACCGAATTAATACCCAAATCCCAATTATTCAAACATCACATAAGCAATTTTGGCGCAAGTCGATTTTTGCACTCTTGCAAACAATGCCTCCTGTTCATCCAATCGTGAACACATACCACTCAAAAATGGTACCAAATGATTTGGGATAAAACATTCTTTCATAAGATGTATAATAATTTACTGTTGATAGATGATTTTAAAAATAATTAGCAATTTTCTAGGTGTAAACTTTTTTTTGACTCACACGGTATATGGATACCAATAGACGAGCCTCTGAATTGCTCCATGTTTAGATGATCATATTTCATCAAAGACAAATTAATCCCATTGTCTGAAGAGGAAGTAAAAGTGTCATGAGAAACTAAATCACTTGACTATATAGCTTATGATACATGTACTAGAAACCCCCTCATTATAACGTGTTATCGTCGTCCTGACTTGACGTGCCTTAGCTGTGTAGCTAACATAGTCATGAATTCAATGGTCGTGATCACTCTCATTTTAAGTGCCTCCATGGTCGTCTCCGTGGTCGAATCGGGACGTCATCGGGCCGACAACGATTTACCGGGCCGGTAAGCTGCTCATTTAGAGAATTATTTTGTGTACATGTTTTCTTAAAGATTATGTGTGATGAGCTGAAATATAATATAAAGGAAGAAGGTTGCCATTTTCTACCTTCCATAACCACTGCTGATTTACTGCTTTCATATTTGTTAATACGGCTATCAAAATCCCTATACATGAGGCAGTCCTACATAATGTTTACCAATTGACTCCTGAATTCTTGTATTCGTATTATGATTGATACAGAATCCACCCAGTTTCCATGTCAAAGTCAAAGAATAATATCATGGGTTATGTAAACGAGGGTTTAAACCTTAAGTTTAAACCTCCTGTTTTTCTCTTATACTTTATAGCCCAAGTTCTTTTTACAAAAGTAAAACTTTGTAGTTATTTCTAAAATCGTTCTTAAAATCTAAATGAGATTGCAATTGATTCTGTAAATAACTTTCGGCACATTAGCCTTATATTCTTGCAAAAACTAGAATAATTATTGTCATAGCTGGTTAAACCTTTTCTGGTGTGTTTTACTAATCCAGTTTCTTGCAGTAAATAGCCTTTTCATATTCGTATTTTGTTTCTCGTATAATTGTATAATCCTTCTATTCTCTTCCATCGGTTGACCTATCTCCCAAAGTGACCATCTTCCAGAATGGGATCGTCTCATACTCGCATTAAACTGGCCGCCGACAGTCTGTCGTGAATTTGGAAAGGTAAGACATCGCACGGCAGTCGTAAGGCACCTGCACGAGGGTTTTGAGTTCACCTCAACTATTCTTGCATGTAAAATAAGGGCTAGGGCGGGGGGGGGGGGGGGGGGGGGGGGGGTATGTTTGTGAGGAGGGTGCAGGCGCCTACGAGGGATCGTAAGAAGATCGTGCGAAACGTAGAAGTTGGCAGACCACCTGATCTGACCCCAATGAACACGCAGATACGTGCATAAAAGACGCACGGCGGGTTGTGACCATAGAATTAATGAAATTATATAAACGTACCTCTTTGACACTCTAAACTTGAAGAAAAAATAAGTGAATTGTGAGTATTTGAACAAAAAAAGTGTAAACAGAGAATATGAAACTGTAATATGAAATGCAATTAAGAGAGAGGTTTTATGGAGCACGAACAAGGAAATGAAATGATAATTAATTGTGAAAAGTAATTATGGTTCAAGTAAGTTATTTTCGGACGCGTTTAATCCGCTCATTATCATTGTTTAAAACTAATTTATTTTCAATTATTGACAGGTTCATGATTGATCACATGATGATAATTTCGATTTCATAATCACGAACCGGAATAATTAAAGGGCGATCCAACCTTTCGAATAAGTTAAATTTGTATGAAAGCAGAAACATAAGAAAAGCAGACTAACGAAAGATGATAGTTTAAAATGAATCGGACCAATGGTAAGAGAGTAACGAATATTTAAAATATGAAGTCACTAAATTTATACGAATCTTAAATTGGGAAATTTGGTCTACGGATTGTGACGCGACTACCCCCCATTTTCTTTTACAAACAAATAACCAGGGAGGGTTTCCTAAGTGCCTTCTCCTTTGGGGCACTACTCAAAATATGTTATGGTTAGCATAATTATTAAAGGTCCTCTGGAAAAAGAAGACCCTCCTGAGTCATAATTTTTTTTAAGTTGACATTTTAGTCATTTTGTGTGATAACGAATGGGAAAGTTTTCAGGCACGACGCCACAGTGACATTACCGATTCAGTCATTTTGAAGTACCCATACTAATATTGATTAAACTTTCAAAAATTCGTAACCTTCTTATTTATTGTCCGATTTCATTCAAACTGTCACCTTCCTACTTCTCAAATGTTCTGTTTTCTTACAGTTTGAAGTAGTTGTTGGATTTTCCTTTAATGCTCATATGTCTTGTATATCTCTTTTTTTTGGTCAGGAATGTCTTGTATCCAAAGTAAAGAACAACTGGACCATTCATGGATTATGGTAAATTATGATGAAATATTTTTTATAAATGATTGGTATTATTTGCCCTGGGTAGCCTTCAGTATTGAAACTGCACTTCCAGCGGGTCCGGCAGTTGTTAGTATTACCCTATACCACTGCCTGCATGGGATGTTTCAGATCGACGTTAAAGATAAACTTGAGTTCTGGTAAAAAAAAGAAAATGAATTCTCACAGAATCTAACGAAACTTACACTGAATGTTCAAGATTACAAATAAATGTCATGTGCGAAACAATTTTGGAAGATGTGTATACTGGCTGAGTAATGAGCATAGAAAAATAAGGAAATCAGGGTAGTACTAGCCCCGACACCATGTGTGTTGTCCCATAAACATCTTTCTGTGTAAGTGATTGTTACTTTACCAAGACTCTGCCAAATTTATGATGATTTTGATGACTCCAGAACCTTGCATTACACACCATGACTTACATGCTATATGATCAACTTTTCTGATCCATTTCACACCTTTTCTTTCACAATGCAATCGCATTACCAGAACTCAAGTTTATCTTTAAGTTGGACTTAACTATGACAGGCTTTTCATGCCACTAGTTCCTCTAACCATTCCTTATATTGGTTTCTCAAGGGGCGTACACATCATGGACACAAATCTACAGAATGTTATTTTTTAATAGTTTATGATTGAAGGAAAACATATTAACTATAGATCATAATTGAGAGACCAATGGTGAGAGCAACCAGTGGCATATGGCAGGCCATTCATGCCACTGGTTGCTCTCACCATTGGTCTATTAAGTCCAACTTAAAGTCGATCTAAGTCTTTGTGAAACACTCCCTAGGATACCTGGTAGCAAGGGACAACTGTGGGCAAGAACACCTTGTCCAAGCACCGATCAAGGTTCGAACACTGCACCTCTCGTATATGAGACCGGCCTTAGGGTTGTACATCCATTAATGGTATTTCCAACAATTTTGGTGTCAGCGAACTATGACCTTCTGCACATGGAAACTTTAACTAACCCTGAATATGTTTCAGGTCAGTATTTTACTATTGGAATGTTCATTCATTCTTGCCTTTGTATTCTCGGCCGGAGCTATAGTTGAATGGGATATGTGCACACAAACTCTTCTAAAAAAAGCCATCATATCATTAAAACTTATATCAACATGGATGCATATTTCCCCCCTTCTGTTATGTTTTGAGAGAAGGCACTCAACGACTCGAGAGGGGGGGGGGGGGGGGGTGGTTCTATGCCAATGTACGAGGCCACTTGTTACAACTAGAGGGACACATCTGGAGAGGTATATACCATTTGTTATTCCACCAGCCTTTCTTCGTCATTTTGTGTCCCCCCCCCCCCACACCCCCTGATAAAAGAAGACCGTAGTAGTCATTGTTTTCCTAAGCTACCATTCTTACCATGAATGTCATAATTACCATCAAACATGATACATGTACTACAAATTCTAACACGATCGCAAAGACCTTCGATAAAAACTTTCGATAGAGTCAATTTCAATAGCCTTAAATTGTCTGACATCTCTAGGGGTACTGCGAGAGAAATGTTTGCTATTATGAACAAAATACTTTGGAATAGCTTCGATGTCGTGAAAACCATCGCAATCGTTCGCAAAGTTAAAAAAACAAATGTGCCCATTCTTTTGTATAATGCACTTGACAAGTGCCAGAGTGATGCAAAATGAATCTTCTGTGATGACTAGAGATCGCTGTGACTTTAAAAATGTTGAAAATCGCCGGCCTTGTCCATCACATACTAAAATGCGCGAACATTACAATAACGCATTTTGTAATCTGAACATTGTCTCTGTTGGTTATGCAAAAATGGTATTCATAATTGTCCTTAGGTTAATTTTTCGAAATTCTTTGCGATCGTGATATTTAATGAAACTAGTCTTTTTGCAAAAATCATTTTATGAGTGCCCCAGGTGTAATGTTATACTTTGACGAACTTCCAATCAATCAATTATTTTTCCCTTTTTAGGCCGAACCAGGGTTCTTCAGCAGCCAAACCAGTTGACTGCAACAACTCTTGGCATTTCAATCCTAACAAAATAAAGGTAATGAGAATATAATTTGATTCCTTTTCATGTTATCATATAGGCTGTTTATGTTATTTTTTCTCTCGTTATGTCGATTGCCATTCAGCAACAGGCGTACGTGGCGGATGATTTAAGAGAGGGGGGGGGGGGGGGCTTCAGTTCCGATATTCGGCTGTACAGGTGACCACCCCTAAAATTCGGGCAGCCAGCCGAAACAGGTGACCACCACTGCGAATATCTAATGTCGGCAACGAGGTGTCCGAATTTTACATCATCATATTCAGGCAGGAGGTGCCCAAATATATAGTATTTTTAAGTGCTCACTTAAAAAAAATATATTGTCAAAATTTATGCTCGCTTCTTTACTCGCGCACAAAAATTGTAATTCGAAGAGGCTGGCCAAAGGCGCCAGCCCGCCTCGCGAAATAATGCCCATACGCCTTTTTGTAAAACATCGTAGGCGTTTATATCAATTGGCCATGGTATCAAACAAAATTGAAACATGAGGGAAACATCTGCTTCTAAACTATTACACTGTATATGTTACAAATAAGAATGAAATGCAGAGACGGAAGGCCAAAGTTATAATCCGCTTGAAGGCTGACAGGATCTACGACTGTTGCGATATACCTTTGCAAACTGTTTATCATATCTTTTTTCAGATTTTTGTCAAAACAAATCTTTAGAAGCCAAGTTTGTGGAAATGTAAAGCTACGTTTGGTAGTCGGGTAGCAAAGACTTTCAAGAAATAAACTCAAGGGTAATTTCGATACCCTACTGTACATGTATATCCCTTAGACATCATGTTAGGATTACGTAATACGTTGTTTTTATGTTCGCACATTGCAAAATGAGACGGACAAGGCTCATGAAATTACCTTAGGTTCATTTTTCGAAAGTCATTGCGATCCCGTTTATAAATTAGAAACTGTGCTGTATTGCGTACATATAAAAGTTTAAACATTTTCTTATAAAACACGACTAGTTTTTCCTTAAATGTATTTTTTATGAATTCTATATGTTTCGAATATTATACTTATTAAAAGAGAAATGTACGAGGAAAAAAGATAGTATTCACATTTTAAAGAACCTTACATGAATCTGAAATATTAAACAAAACGTGTTTATGAAGTGATTTTAATGATATGGTTTTATCAACCGTTAAACTTATATTGCGGCAAAAAGAAAGTATCCACTTTAAAAATAAACCTACATGAATCTGAAACATTCAACAAATTGTGTTAATGAAGTGATTTTAATGATATGGTTTTATCAACCGTTAAATTCATCTTGTTGCAAAAAGAAGAAGAAGATCAGAATATCCGAAATATTCTTTACACGCGTGGAGTGATGTCCGTGCACATATTTCTTCGTAGAGGGGGACCACAAGCACCCCTCCCTTGGTAATATACTGCCCAAAAGCTCTTTCAGGGGAATAATCTGCTATAGCAGATTATTCCCCTGACAAGGTGGAAATTAAATAACGAGTAGAAATTCGAATCATTATTATAATAATAATGACTCGAATTTCTACTCGTTACTTAATTTCTGCTTTGATAAAACCATCAACACGTTCCATTATTTTATAGCGAAATAAATTGAGCAGTAAGCACTTCTAAAGAATCGTAAAACATAAATTATATTGTTTGACTTGTTACTTTAAAACTGTGATTTATTTCTATAAAAAAAATGCTATGATTATCATTGAAACGGCTTACATTGACAAAATCAGTATTGAAGGCTCTACATCAGATAAAATTATACCGGGTCTCAGTGGAGTTAGCAGTATAATTAGTAAGAAATGCACGATCACTTTATTTTGGAGGTGTCGTGGTCAAGTAGATATTTCACCGATCTGTGGATCACATAGTAGTTAGCGGTTCAAGTCCGACTGCGGCACTAATGGCCTTTAAAAGATATTAATCTACACTTGCCAATCTCCATCCAGGTGTTAAACGGGTACCCGGTAAGGCCGGTAGGATGCGAGCGTGGTCTGGTTGGCTTGTGTACGCTTGAAAAGTGGCGCCTAGCCGGAATACTTCCCTTGGAGCGGACCGCGTGCACTATCATGCGCGGAATATAAGTTGAACCAAATGACCGGGGTAATAATTATTGCAATGTAAAGCGGTTAGAAGCGTCGTAAAATGCCTATGTCACATTTGCTCTACGGCTAGGATGCGGCGGCCGTACGCCCCCGAAATCGAGAGATACCTGCAGCGACCGCAGACAATCTGCGGTGACCTCAGGGTCACCCTAGGACGGGTCTCCGCGAGATTATAACGCGGAGTTATAACTTGTTTTTCATTTCTAGGTTCGTAGCAATTAGACACACCGTAGCCATGTCGTAAAGCGGTTCCGCGGCGACTATACGTCGGGCGTACGGTGGCATCGCGGCTACCTTGGGTCTGCCTTAGTATTTGTCAAAAATCTACGGCCGCCGCAAGGATGCTCTAAGGCCACCATGCGTCAGCACTTCAAAGGCCGTACGGCAGCTGCAGGTTTTCTGTCTCCACAAATTCAAAATACGCAGTGCGGCTACTCTATATGTGACTGCTACCGCATGTGACCGTGGGAATGCTGCGGCGGCCCAATACTTGTTTTTGGACGTAGATATTTTAGACCCCACGGCAAATGTGACCTAGGCATAATACAAAATATACAAATGTGACCATTATTATTATCAATGTAACACTTTCTAATATTCAAGGCAGTTTACTGCAATCTATTTCAAAGGAAACTTTCAAACAGCTGAGATATTTTAAGCATTTATTATCCAAACACGGATAAACCAACACATTTCTACATGGGACGTTAGTACCCAAATTTTGGGCTTGATGGGTTGATTAAAAAAGTAAAACTATTGACAAAATGTTAAAAGGAAAATTAACACTTGCGAACAATATGATAATTCTCCAAGAGTCTGTATGGATACTGGTACTCAACTTCGTAAAGAGGCATATGGTTTCTACGGTCATATTTTTTTCAGCAGGAAGAAAGCGAACGGTTATCACTTTTATTCTCTTGTGGCCAAGATGATTATGTACTCAAAGCGTCCAAGTTCACCTTGTAGAACACCATTAGGTCGCTTTGGAGTGACGTCATATAGCCATTTGTATACGTCATCGATAAATTCGTCTCGGTGTTGGACGGGAATCTGTGTAACGGGGTCAAAGACGCTTCGCAGTTGAGCTGGAATGATAACATAGATAATGCGGATGATGATACTGTTAATAATAATGGTATAACAGTAATATGAATAGTTATGAGGATGGTATTACTACTACTACTACAACTACATCTTCTACTAGGCCTACTAGTAATAGTAATATAAATAATAATAATACAAATAATTATACTAACCAGGGGAGTGTTTCACAAAGATCCTAAGTTGAACTTATCTCTAAGTTGGACTTAAAAATTATGGAAAGCCATTAGCATCATTGAAAATATTTGTAAAATTTATTTCAAAAGGCATAAAATGTTGATTCAAATCATTCATATTTTCTATTATCATGGGAGATTTCATGTTCTTGATGTGGAATTTATGAAAAGTCTAAAATACTTGCATTTTTGCTTGTGAATATATTTTATTTTAAGGCTACAAATGGCTCTCCATACTTTTTAAGTCCAACTTAGAGTTAAGTTCTACTTAGGATCTTTGTGAAACACCCCCCAGGTATTAACCCAGGGCGCACAAGGACACACAATGTCAAATCAATCAGAGAATATTGTAAAGGTCATAAGCATTACAGGTTGGGGTGGGATAGGTGGGGGGGGGGGGGGTATAAACAAAAACAGGCCTTCAATTTACATGAGAAGACGATCGCAAAGAGTTTCGAGAACTGGTATAATGTCGATACCCTATTCTATATCCCATAGAAATAATGTTCGGATTACGTAATACGTCGTTGTAATGTTCCCACATTGCAAAAGGAAATGGTTAATTTCTCGAAAGTAAATGCGATCACGTTTATAAATTAACAAAAAAAATGTTCTCATTGTTACGGGAAGTATGAACTGGAATGTAATCAATTTTTGAAATTTTCCCCGCCATGTTAATCCCTGGTTTCTTTTGGTTTCTCTTAACGCTTCTACCCCAGGTTTAAAATGGGGGTCCTATTCGCCTTTTAACTTAGTGGCATTTACGGGAAAATACAGTAAACGATTTAAAATGTATGGAACTCTAGACACTGCTATAAATCACATCTTTAAAACATGGTCTGCCTGGACATTATGCAACAGGAATAACCCAGATTTAAAAAAAAATGACTTATAGCATAATCTGACTGCAATTGATTTTGTTTTAATATTCAAGATCCCGCCGTACTTACCCTTTATCCATAGCTCATTCCATTGCACCCATTGTCCGGGGTAAATCTTAACTTTTTGTATGATGAAACCTTCTGATCTCATACAATCGAGGAACATTTCACTATCTTCCCTAGGGTAAACATGGGTGTCGTAGTCCTGTCATGGGGAGGGGGGAGGGGGGAGCGGAGGGGGAAGAAATAATTAGAAGGAGCGGTAAAACAATAAATGAATAATATAACAAATCAATGACGGCTGAATACGTCTTGTTGCAGAATGATGATAAACTTTGACAGTGAGGACTTATTGAATAGCAACAGCAACAAAATGTAATCAAATAATAATCAGTAAACTTGAAATTAATAATAATAATAATAATAATAGCTAGTTCTTATATAGCGCTTTTAAAAGACTTGCGAACAGAGAAAATCAAATTTATTATCAAAGCTCCTATTCGCTGTGAACCCGGGTCAGAAAAACCTGAAAGGTAATAATGTCTAATGCTCTTAAAGCAATATCAGGTGTACATTTAAAGCCATAACGCAATTCAAAATCAGTAAAAAAAAAAAATCGTTAAAAGATAACTTTTGCATGTTATAATATCATCACTTAAAACAGAAAAATGCGAAACGGAAGAAACATAGAAACAAAAAAGAGAAAACTTCCTCTTTTGTCATTTTTTTTAATGAACTATCGTGACTGTGGTTCAATTTTTTCAAATATATTTGTGATTGCACAATCCATGAAATAATAAGCTGTACTAACTTTTTACCTTAAGAAATGAACCCCATCGCGGATGATTTCGAATCCACATATCGCCTGTTTCACCGTAGCAACTCGTTTTGCCTTGGAGTTGGAATTTAAATGGGAATCCGAGGATGAATGCTCCACCCGGCTTGAGGCAGTGGTAGATATTCTTGAGTATTCTCTCTTCATCCTTGCACCAGTGCAGGACTGTCAAACAGAGAATTTTGTTGAACTTTTCGCTCCAATCGCTATGGTGATCACCGAACGTCTGCGCGTCATCTTCGAAGTATTGAATATTTGGCGCCGAGTTTTCCCGCCTAGCAAACTCTATCATTCCAGGCGAGATGTCAAATCCTGTAGAAAACAACAACAGTTATCTCAATAAATAAGGAGTCTTATTTTAGGAAACTGAAATGTCTATGCTATGGAAAAGTTTGTCAGTGAACATTAGAGGGGTATTGATCCAGGAGTGCACGCGGGGGGGGGGGGGGGGAGTATTAAAGTTAGCCCAAACAATACTATACAGAGGAAATGCTTTTCATGAGTCTTACGACGCAGCACAAAATGTACGACTATTCGGTACAAGGGTCTGAAAATCAGACTATTACTTAAATGATTGCAATCACTAAAGTCAATTCGACAACTAATGGTCATTATTTTCCCACTAAAAGAAATTTTCAAGCCCTTTCCTTTTGAGGGAATGTCTAAATAAATATTATTTTTCAAATGACATTAAAATGTAACCTTTTCTTTTTTGGCGTGCAAATGGGACATAATACCTTTAAAACTTGCCCCTTTATTAATGAAATTATCAACATTTGTGTTTACCGAAAATAAATCTTGTTTGACTGTCAACCAATCATCTTGATTGAACTGAATCACCTTGTTTGTATCGTTTCACGAAATGTCGTGTATTAAACGCGATGACCACCCGACCGGAAGCGATGACCCGATGATTCGGAGTAGGCCATGGTCAGTGGGAAGTGGTTTGTTTGTCGATCTAAAATCTGACCTGAGCGCTGTGTACAAGAAGCCACCACACGTATTACTAGAACATAGAATATCTATCTTGTTAACTCGGGTACATTTTTATAAACTTTAGTAGTTTAATAAAGGGAAAGTCCATCCTGTTATTAAGATGATTTGAATGAAAGCAGAAAAGTGAGAGACACAGATTGGTAAGAGTATATCCGATTAAAAATGTTTTGATTTAGTTATGGAAATTGAATTATTTGAAATGAATTGAATTGAATGCTCTACCTCCAGTTTCGTTAAATTCAGATTTTATTATGCCTGATCTTACTGGTTGAATGTAAACCAGGACCCTGTTTTACAAAAACTCGTAATTAATAAAGTTTTACAAAAACTCGTAATTAATAACCAGTTGCAATAACTGTTAAAATGAAGCTAGTGAAATCCTTGAATTTGATTGGCTGGGAGCGAAGTTTTAATAGAAATGTGACACTGGTTATTGATAACAAGTTTTACAAAAAGGGGCCCAGAACAATATGTGAAAAGCGGTGTTACAGAGGATGCAGTATACTGTACTTCGGAGCCAGGTTATTTAGTGCATCTTGGTTTTGATCATTCACCGTTTTGAACTCTTTTTTTTTACAGTTGGGTAATCTAATAAAGGGTGATGAACTGCAATTTTACAAGTTAGACGTAACAAAAGCATCGGGTGGATTGAGCCATTGTCTGTTTGCACAATGGTTCCGCAGATCATAATCATTGGAGCAGAAACGTGACCTTAAACAAATAATATAAAAAAGATATTGACATCGCTTGAAGAATGTCAGACAGTAGGCCGACATGTAGTAAACGTTGGGACATAATTATATAGCCAGGTATTACAGGCGGTGTTTCGACTTTTATGCACTACGTTTCGAAAGGCAGACATTATTGTATTTGTTGGGTTAAACATAACACAGTGTAACTTTATATAATAACATCATGTTTGTGGTTAAGAAACGTGAGAGAAATACAGTTGAAGTCCATCAAATTCAACCGTTTTTTTTCTTCTGCCAAATTAATGATGCATTTTGTACGAATATGTACCTGCTGAAATAATGACTGCAGAGAATCCTTCATTATTATTTTTCGATATGCCTAATCATTACCAATATTCAACCTGTACATGCCTTTGTTTGATATTATTCACCTCACACATTTTTACCTCTGACATTTTACCTCCGAGCCATAATTATTATGCCCGAAATTTATTTTAAAAAGGAATACAATTTTGCTTTCCAACGTCGTTTCATGTTAGCAAAATGCGAGTAAATTATGTCAATGTTATGTGTAGGAATCTGAGCGTCATGCATGTTATAGCTTTAGTTATCCAATGTACACGCAAAATACTCGCGAGTAAACATGCTAAAATCAAATACCTTTTAGGTATAATAAGTAGATTAAAAACGTATTTTTCTACTAAATAATTATCCGATATGTATTGGGGAAATATTATACCCCATCAGGCGCGTACGCAGAGGGGGTGGGGGGGGGGGGGGGGGTTACCCCCCTCAAATTTGTTTTAATTGTTTTTATAAAAAAATTGTCCCCCCCCCCCCCCAAGCCACTGAACGAAATATCAGACGTAATTTTCCAATATCCGGGGCCATAAGAAGAAAAATGTGCTCTTACCCCCCGCCTCCCGCTTATTCAGCGGCTGGCTGAGTCGTTGCGAAATTTTCAAATTTTAAAACACCCCCCTTGCAAAAAATCCAGCTTACGCCACTGTACCCCATGTTCTTTACTGTTAATAATAAGAAGCCACCACAAGTATTACTAGAACATAGAATATCTGTCTTGTTAACTAAGGTACATTTATATCAACTTTAGTAGTTTAAAGGTACTATGTCCCATTTGCAGGCCAACAATGAGAAGGTTAAATTCCAACGGCATTTGAAAGATAATACTAATTTAGAACTTCCCTAAAAGACAGGGGGGCTTGAAAATGTCTTTAAGTGGGAAAATAACGACTTTTAGTTGTCGAATCGACTTAAGAGCTATAGAGCCAGTAAGTAATAATCTGATTTTCAGATCATTGTACCGAATGTCCGTACGTTTTATGCTGCGCAAAGATTCAATCAGTTTAATGTTGGACATTACAAGAAGTGGGTTATTGATGTAGAGAAATGCTCTTGTACCCTTTACAGCTCATTTTATGTATGTAAGAGGACTTTTTTTGGGTAATATTTGAAAATTGCGCCGGTCGCAAATTCGCTCAGTTGGGGAGTGCGCGCTATTTTTTTTTTTTTTTCGCCGGGGGGGGGGGGGGGGGGGGGCACGTCCCTGTTTTTCTGTACATTTTTGGCGAATTTGGGGCTGATTTTAACACTTTTTGGGGCCGGGGGGGGGGGACGTTCCCCCTGTGCCCCCCCCCCCCTGGACCCGCCACTGAGTATACCTATTTAGTGCATGATTGGTTTCATACGCTGTTGAAAAGGGAACCAGTGAAGAGGTCTTAGAATAGGAGTGAAATGTCATGACTTTTTTTAGTTTGTCGCAAGACGATCATTCAACGTTTTGAACTTTTTGCAATCGGGTTGTACAGTTGGGTAATCTAATAAAGGGTGATGAACTGCAATTTCACAAGTTAGAAGGCATCTGGTGGATTGAGCCAACGTCTGTTTGCACGAATGTTCCGCAGATCATAATCATTGTAGCAGAAACATGCCCTTAAATAAATTATATGGAAAAGGACATCCTTTGAAAATTGGGAGTACAGGAGAACGATATCATGGAAAGATATGAGAACTAAAATTGAAAATATTGCATATCGCAGGGCTTGAACACAATATCCTGTTATGAATAGTTAAAGGAAACAAAAATAATTATGCCACATTTTAAAAACATCAGAAAGATTTACTGGAAGGAAACGTGGAATTTATACTAGACCAAGAGAGAAACCAAGAACTATAATGGCAGAAACAGATGTGTGGAATCAATTAAAAAAAAAAAAACTATTGAAGAAGAAAAAAAGTGGAAAAATGTCGCAATCACTGGGAGAAAATATCTTGATAGATAGATATAATCAACATTATTTTAAGTTTTATCATAATCATCTACATCGATATCATCTTTACCATTGTAAGAACCAGCTTCTCATCAATAGATTGTATATTCACAGGTCATTGTGTTGTCCATTAATCATATTAGGTTGAAATGACTACTTTTAGGGCCTTAATAGGGTCTATAACAAATCTAAAAAGATCCAACTTACCAATAACAGAGTTGACGAGTGGAGATAGATACTTGCACTGCTTCCCAGGGCCACAGCCGACATCGAGTACGTCATCGTTGGTCTCGAAATCGATCAATTTGAAAGCTTCATCCTGGAATAGTGTCTGCAAATACACAGAGCTGATCGAATCGTATTTAGAGGCTAGCTCTGAAGTACTCGCATTCATTTTACCCTTGTATTATTCTGTACGAGTATAGCTTCAAGAGTTTGGTTGTGCTGCACGCTGTGTGTGGATACTATGAATTGTGGGCAAATTAACAGAGCGTTTCGACTACCTGATGTCGACTGAGACGTAGATCTGATCTGCGCGCATAGCGAATACGTTATGTATTGTTCTACATTGTACGTCTACGTAATTAGTGTTTGTAGAGTTCACTGTTTCTATATTATATATATGAACTTTCATAATAATAATAATAATAGTTCGTCCTTATATAGCGGATTTCAGGACCGCAGGCCCTCTCAAGGCGCTTTTACAGATATATATTATTACCCCGGTCATCGGATTCATGCCTACCCGCACACATTCTCCACTCCCTGGGGAGCATTCCAGCCAGTCTCCATTTTACAAGCGCCATTGCTAATCAAACCACATTAGCTTTCGCATCCTACCGGGTACCCATTTAACACCTGGGTGGAGAGTGGCAAATGTAGATCAATGTCTTGCCAAAGGACATTAGTGCCGCGGTGGGACTTGAACCGCGGACCTTGTGATCCACAGTCCGCTGACATATCCACTCGACCACGACCACGACACCTCTACACCTTCATCTCCGCGTGACTATACTTTTTAGGTGAAAAAAACACTCCACCCAACATTCTTCGACACTTTGAAACTTACGACCATTTCACCCAACCAAATAATAACTTGTAAATGTTACTAACAATAGAAACATTATTGGCAGCATATCCTCATTAACCGAGGTCCTATATTTTATAAAAGTGCAAAATCTAAAATCATACCCTGTAACTCCTGTGGAAATTTAAGATTTAAAGATCACTATTGATATTCGGGAAAATTAATGATGATAATGATCATATAAAATATGTTGCAAGATTGGAATTTCCTTATAGTTTTGGGGCTCATTTTGTCCGGGGATCATCATGAACTGACGACAAATAGTGTATGTTTGTGGGGGGGGGGCGACTGGGGATGGGGTGTTTGTGGCACTTTATATGGACAATGTGACAGGTGGCCAGCATCAGCATCCGCGCTATCTAAACCCCTTCGTTTAATGATGACATTAGTTTTTCATTAATATTTCTACTTCTCATAATCTAATGTGCAGGATCTCCAGAAGGTTATGGGTGAGACATGGACTAATCTTAACGGGGCTGCGACGGACGAAGAGTTTTGGTGAGTAAAAGTTGTTTCATTTAATGGTATGATTGATGCAAAGGCCTTACGATACTATATTCATTCAGAGCGTGAAATGGTGGGGGAAGGGCCTAGGTGATAGTGCGTGACCAACTTTTGTTGACATTTTAAAGGGACTTAGTACCATTGTCAAATGAGAGAAAATGGTGCGAAGGTAGTGACTTCAATGTTAGATGTACAATTAAAGATAATATGAAAAATTGAGTAAAAACAAACCATTATTAATGATGACAATTGGGAAAAACTGCTCTGCTCGATTCCTTTATTCTCCCAACTATATTATTACAACTTAATTACATTTTAGGTTAATGTAAATCGTCACAAAGCAATGAATGGGCTTTATATACCATTCCAGACATTTAAGTGTTGACAGATTTTTGAAAGCTTGTCTTTTGTCTTATTTTCATCGGAAAACGGTTGGGAAAATTCAAAAATGGTTGGGAGAATTTACTGTTAGAGTTTGTGGCACAGTGACGGCTTCAAAGAAAACCATAAATATCTTTGTTGTTTGAGAATTTTTTCAGGATTTTTGGATGTTAGAGGGTAAGTACATTAGATGGAATAAAATAAAATAAAATTTCATACAAAAATTACACAGCTTTTTCATCAACAATTAACAATGTTACCGAGTCACTTTAAACAAGACTGCTGCATACAGATCTCAATGGTGACAAGCCTTAAGAAAGCATGCAGCAAGCATGACATTTCTAGTAAAAGAAAAATGCGCGTGGCATCCACCCCTATCTTATTCATTGGTATTTTTGGAAGAGTATTAGCATAGATGCCACGCATTACCCCAAAAATGCCGTCCAAAGTTTTAAACAAAACAAAACCAAAAAACATCACGTTTCGGTGAGTCTCCTAAAAAGGCCTCTAGTTCGGTGTTTTAGGATAATATGTTTTGTATATCTTTATCCTGCATATTCTGGGTTTAAAAAAAAATACCAACAAACATCAATAACTCATAATTTCAGGTAAACATGTCAAAAGTACAAACTAGCCTCATAGTTTAGAATTGTTTTTGATTGATTGATTGATTTTATTCGTCAAGTATAGTACATTGAATGCATACATAAAGCAAAATGGAACGAGAAGATACATTGACAGGATAACCCATGAAAGCCGGAAAAGGCTTATTTCCAACGGGGTCCTATAAAGTACGTGTACAGTACGGCATGAGAATAAAATATCACAACTAATAACTACTACGAATATTACGAATAAATAATATAACATAAACAACAACAAAAATTTCTAGAACTTATAGCAAACAATGATCTACGGTATATTATGCAAGAATATATGAATATAGTTTTATGAATATAGTACTTAAATAATTAATTTGAATCAAATATTGATGTATTAATGAATATGAGTCAATAAAATATTTTCATAATGTGGCACTGTGGTGAAAAAATGGTTTAAAAAAGGTACTTCAGGGGTAAACCACCTCTAAAGTGCCTTTTTACATAGGAAAAGTATCCATTTTACTTCAGATAAGTGTCCCTTTTTAATAGGTGCCCGTTCCACATTCTTATAAGTGCCCCTTAACACCTCTGATAAATGCCCCCTTCACCAATGATAATTGCCCATATTCAAATCTGAGAGATGCCCTTTGTAATAAGTTCTCCTTTTCATCTCTGATAAGCGCCTCCTTTTATATTGACATAATTTATGCCCCCTTTTCTTTATAAGAAGAGCCCCTTCCACTTCTCATAAATGCTCCACTTCTCACATATCTATATTTTATTTTGAAACGTGCTCCTTTGCGTTGCTAATAAGTGTCCTTTTCCCTTTGAATAAAAGCCCCGTTTTCCCTTCACCACAAAATGTACTCCTAATTTAAAGCGACTAAGTGCAAGTTTTTCTTTAATTTCACGCAAAGCTTGCTCAAGTTCAAGTTCAAGTTCAAATTTAAATTTCCATTTTGAACAATAAAAATACAAGTTATATGCAATAAATAAACGCTCGCTCACATTTAAAGTGCGTACAATTTTGTCTCGTATAAAATTTCTTTTCATTATTTCATGAATAGATAGAAACAAATATTGAAATCATTCCTGATAATGTAATAACAATGTAGGGGTATATTTTCGCTTTGAAGATTCCCTTTGTAGGTGCCCCTTCTTTTCTTCTTCCAGGAAGCGTTCTTTTTTGTTGGTGCCCGCCCCCCCCCCCCACACTTTGAAAGTCGCCCCACCGCCCCTGTCTTGATTCAACTAAATAATCATTTGTGTATTACAGAACAACGAGTCAATTTGAATTCATGAATTATTGTCATTTTCAACAGTCATCTGTAAATGTTTTTTTTTATTTTCTTTATATTTGCATAAACTTTTGATCTTCTGTAGGAACGGCTTCAAAATTTTTTTTTTTTTTTTTCGAGTGGGCCCTTGGTTTCATTTATTAATTTTCTAATTCTAGTTAGAATTTAAAACTATGATAAAATAGTTCACATTCATTATCTGTGCATTCAAATTGTCATACTTGTCAGTCGAATCGACATGCTTCTCACTAAATTTGTATGTGTTATGAAGAAGAAAAAAGAAAGAATGTTGACAGTCTTTCAAATTCGGAGCAAAACATTGCATTTTAGTAATATATGCGCGTGCATGGTATCCACCCCTATCTTATTCCTTGGTATTTTTGCTTGGATGCCATGCATTACCCCCCAAAATGCCGTTAAAAAAAAATCCCGTCTTGGCTGGTTTACTGTTATGAAATAAGCTTTGATCATCGAGAAAATGAACGATGGATTAATTTTCCTGCATGGCATTTAATCACTCAGGAAATATGAATGGAAGAAGCACGGAACGTGTGCAGCCCAGCTCGCTTCGATGAACACACAGCACAGTTACTTCGCGCGTGCTCTCAAACTCAAGTCGGGTATAGATTTGTACGGGTAAGTATTATATGTAGATGGTCGAACCCATAAACAATACAAATATCAACAAAAAAGACCTCACCGTCAACAAAGACGACATAGAAACAAACGAAGTAACTAACACACAAAATACGTTAAATGTAATGCAAAGCTTTGGGAAATTTTGAAAATTGGATAGATAGTAATTCTTTAAAATGTTGATACATTTATAAACACTAGAAAAGTTAGCCCCTCACATACTTCTGCTTTTGGAAAAATTGCATAGGCCTAATCAAAATTTACCGGTGCTCCCGGTAAATATCAAATATCGCCTAAGGCCATTCCATGGTACCGTAGCTGCGACCATGACAATCTCAGAATATACAGTTCTGATATTTAATTTCCAAACGGGAATAGCAAATCGGTTGAGGTGGAGTCAAGAAACATTGTTTTAAAGATAAAGGAATATCAGTCTAGATAGGGAGCTATACAACATAAAGAGTTTATAATTTACAACTTCATCACTTTAGAATCGAAATATTATAAAATCGCATTTGCTTTCAATATGTTCATTTGAACCAAATTCATGACTCTATATACCAAAACTTTGTATTACCTTTAATTGACCGAGAACTTGGAGTCGATTAAAAGGTGTGACTGAGAAATGTTACCGAATGGAATCTAGTTGAATGATGATACAGGATAGTAAATAGTTCATAATTATCATTAATGTCTTTATCATATCTTTCGTTAAGGTTTCGTTGTTTAGTTCTCACTCTCTCTCTCTCTCTCTCTCTAAGTGCCATATCGATTGACTTTGGCGATCATGTTGTTCCACAACCCACGGTTCCCAGCCTTCTCTTTTAGCACCACTCCCAGTTCTTTCACTCCTCTCTCTTTCAACAATTTCTGCAGACTGTCCATCCAAAGTATCCTCTTCCCCTACTCCTTCTTCCCACAATTTTCCATGTCAAAGCAATTAACGATCTAATTTATCATGAATATTGCTGCGACTTTTGTTATTGATGTTGTTTTATTGTTAATTGACTGCTCACACCACAGTATGCTTGCTCGGGCTGATATCAGGCCTTCGCGGACTCTCTTCTACCAGCCAGCTTCGGTTCGGTCAGCCATCCAGAAAGGAGTAGGTCATAACATAGGAATATACTGCACTGGTATTGCAAACTATACTGGAAGAGACGGAGATGAACCGGGGATGAGGGAGGAGGAAACGAGCACAAAGGTACAGAATGAGGGGTTATTAAAGGGGCAGCGAGGATGGGAGGGAGAAAGGGATAGGGAGGGAGGGAGGGATGGATTAGTGGAGGGAGGGGTGAAGGGGTTGATGAAGTGATATGAAGGGGGCAGGGAGGGGAGGGAGGGAGAGAGGGAGGTAGGGAGGGTGACATGGAGGGAGGAAGGTAGGGTGGGCGAAGGAATAGACATACAAGTAGTAATAGGGGGATAGACGGAGGAAAGGGATGGAGGAAGAATCAAGGAAGGGAATGTGCAGTAAGAGAGAGGGTGTATTTTGACTTATTATTGTTCATTAAAATTGTTTTATCTCATTTTGACAGGCCTTTAACGTATTGGAGGAGGTTCGGATCTGTTATGACTTATCCTTTAACATCATCGACTGCAAGAAGATGTTCGGATCGCAGTGTAGCTTCAAATACAAGATACAGATCCCCCCAAAACCATGATCAATTATTTTCGAGCCATTTTTGGACGCCTCTCTACTCTAAAATAGATCTGTTTGGAAATCAGTTTCAATTGGCTGTTCCTATGAGAGGAAAAGTAAATGAACGAATGAATATTACAAAACGACGAAGGAGAAACGCACTTTAAATTTTTTCAATTGTGTGCACTTAGATAGAGAGAGAGAGAGAGAGAGATAGAAAAGGAGAGAAAGAGAGAGAGAGAGAGAGAGAGAGGGAAGTGAGAGAGAGAGAGAGGGGCGAGAGAGAGAGAGGGAGAGAGAGAGGGAGAGAGAGAGAGGAAAAAAAGGGGGGCGAGGCGAGAGAGAGAGAGAGAAGGGGAAATACATGTCTATCTAGAGACATGGGAACAAGTGCCTCTTGCGCCACGCATCTTTGATTGAACAAATGCCCGTGTTTGTTTCTTTAAGATATTATTAAAATTACATACACCGAGACTTCTGAATCTGAAAAATTATAGATTGTTCGTTTGCCTTGCTTCCTCGCTTCTTTTTCCTTGGAATTCGTTTATTCCCCATCATTAGTCTACAATAAATAATACTTTTTTAAAATACAGAGACATGCGAGAAAAAAATATTCTGACGATGAGTAGCTTTGTACCCTAGTATGTGTAGTTTTTGCCCGTAGACAAGAGTAAAGTACATACTTATGTTAGTAATTTATGGTTGTAATGATTCATGCATTTCCTGAATTAAAACTACATATGAACCAATTAAAAAGGCAAGCTTGTATTTGATATGGTATACTATCAGAGGTTTCGGGAGTGTGCACATTTATTGTTTGCACCTGGCGCTATTTCCCAAGCAACCATTTTTTATTAGTTTTGTAATAATCTGAAATAAAAAATTGTGAGAAAATTCATTCATTTATGACGAATAAAATTGGATAATGTAATATGACAAATAAATATATATATATACATATCAGTTGTTCTAATTATTCTGTCTTGTTTCTTTTGTAGAACCTCTCTCATATTCGAAACCCTTCCTTTTGCTCTCAGTCATCTCTTCACTTCGACATCCAACGATTTTTTCTTTCTTTTCACGATTGCAAAACCTTTCAGGAAATCACATTTTCAAGTTCAAGCTAGTTAACATTTTTTTTGGAGGTAATGCAAAACAAATTGAACATATTTTGTAACTTGGCATGACTCATATTTAATAATCATAATTAGAAAGACATCTGATGTTATTAGATGCTTACTATTTGTTGAAAACTGTTGACTAATCGTAATATTCCCTAAAATTCCAATATTTCTTGATGCGTTTTCATTATAACGGCCTAGCGACCTACCTTATGGGCCCCAGTCAGTTTATTATACCAGGGGGTCATAGAAAACAGAAAGTAATCATTTGAAATTATGCTTTTTTTTTATTCATCAAATTGTGAACAAGTTCATTTCGTCCATGTTAATCATCCAGTGCCAAATAACCAAGCAAACCTCGAGCCATATGCAAATAAAGGTAAGCCTAAAGACAAATAATCCGGATAATAAGGATCATGATACCACTCTTACTAGACCTACTACTACGCGTACTACTACACTACTGCCGTTGATGATTAGGCTGATGATGATTATGCTGATGATAACAAGGATAATAATAATTATAATAATAATAATAATAATAATAATAATAATAATAATAATAATAATAACAATAATAATGATAATTTTGATACATGTACTAATGATAAAAATAACATTATAATAATTACACAAATAACATTAGTATACCTCCAGCAATAATCATATATATATAATAAGAATAATAATAAACAAATATACCATGCACTGAGAGCCTCTAGTTGAAATTATGGATCGAGGTGGCGGGAACAGCACTATGTCTGTCGCCGAGGATTCCATAATTTCACGAGTGGCTTGAAATAGTATAGTATTAATGACTGCTTTGAGAGAAATAGTTGTTTTTATACGCTCAAGGGAAGGTTACAATTGTGCTATTGCCCGAGGCGTGCCCTTGAGCGTATAAAACAACTATTTCTCGAATATTAAAGCAGTCATTAATACTTTTATATGCCGAAAAAAAAGTCAACTTATGACATCACCTTGGCCTTTCTCTAGTTTATCTGCACGGTTGTTTTTTATGAGTGTATCTTTGAGAGTATAGACTAGATCTAGATTCTAGTCTAAGCAAGATATTTTTACAATTTTGGGGGTGGGCCGGCCCTGTGAGGAATATGGAGAAAAACCAGCGCTTTCATATGACACCTCACTTATATTGAGTACATGGGTGTCGATCCCGGGGGGGGGGGGGATGGGGGGGATATATCCCCCCAATATTTCAGGTGGGGGGGGGGGGATGGCCTGTACAATCATCCCCCCCCCCAATAATTCACCATCAAAAAAAAAAAATGAAGAGAAAAATTAATGATGAGAGCCCGATGAGAGTAGTTAATGGTTATTAATCGCAAGATGACCATCAATATACACATTTGCTATCTCATTTTCATAATACATACATATATAAATAGAAAACGAAGTTAATGAGACAACCGTAAATGAGATTATTATGTCACAACTTATTTTTGTTTTATTGAAAAGCTGATGTAGGCCTATGTATTGTATTCAAACGTAACGGGCATAATATAGTTAAGGTTTTTCTGAAGGTTAGAATGTTATTCAGTTTGAAGTTTTGTTTATAACACCCTTCCAATAATAATGCACCTTCTAAGAATGCCACATCACTAAGATTATTTTGAGGATTTTGCTTTTGACAGCAAGAAGTAGAATAAGTTATAGTTTTTGAGAAAAAAATAGTGCTCCTTAGGGGAATATTATGCTTATATTTTAGAGCAAATCTGGTATGATAAGTATATCTGGGTGAAGAAGGAGATAATGGAAGTTTGTTGTTTGATAGTTGGAACGTAAGTTTTATATTATGTTTTTAAGAAACAGACAGTTTGTATGAGGAGTGGAAATTTTCTGTCATTTTGAGAACCAAATTTTGCATCAGTGATATTCTGTTTCATTGAATTGAGTTCCCCGCAGAGAGGATTCAGTTGGTTTAATTAAAGAAGGAAGAGAGTCAAATGAAGAACCAAAAGCAATATGTTTCTCATTTACTAATGAGAACTATGTTTTTTTTTTTAGATCTCCTTACACAGAATATTACAATGGGTTTTTCACGATGAATGTTGTTTGGAGACATGAATATTCATAACATGTATGTTTCTATCACCAGGAATTAAAGAATTTTCTGTCTACATGAACCTTTCCTGGTTACTTTTTAATGCATTTGCCCACTGGTAAAATAATACTTTCAGAACTTGATATCCCTCACCATTGTCTAAATTTCGTTTAAAAATAGATGATATCGGTCTGGTAGGCCTACACTGCAGGCAAGAGCCAGGACTAACATTTAGCATGTTATTCATTAATTTTTATTACCACTCTTATATTCTCTGAAATGTTATCTTTATTGAGGGTGACTTGAAAAAGCTAATAACTTGGGAGGGAGGGGCAGGCGCATAGCCAGGTGTGGCGATGGGGGCGGTCGCCCCCAAAAACGCCTGCCAAAAAGAAAAAAAAAAGAGAAAGAAGAAACAAAGAGGACGTAGGAAGAAAAAAGGATTAAGGGTCGAGAACGGAACACCGAATCTCCTTCTTTCTCTAATAATTTAATGAAACGTCAAAGCTTCCGCGCTTCGCGCGGAAGCGGGAAAACTGAATTCAGACAAGGATTTAGAGTCGAGACCGGTACAACGAATCGTCTTCTTTCTCTAATAATTTAATGTAACGTCAAAGCTTCCGCGCTTCGCGCGGGAGGAGGGGGGGGGGGGGACTGAACTCAGACAAGGATTGAGAGTCAAGAATGGTACAACGAATCGTTTTCTTTCTTTAATAATCTAATGAAACATCAGAGCTTCCGCGCTACGCGCGGAGGAATGGGAACTTGGTAATAACAAGGATTAAGAGTCGAGAACGGTCCGACGAATCGTCTTCTTTTTCTAATAATCTAATGAAACTTCAAAGCTTCAGCGCTTCGCCGGGGAGGAGTGGAACCCCCCCCCCCCCTTCCTGCACCCCACCCCTAGGGAGTGCTCTTTAAGTGATACGCACGCTGCGCGTGCACACTACCGCCCCCTAAAATGAAATGCTAGCTACGCGCTTGGGGAGGGGTGCAACTTGCCACACGCTTCTACCTCTTGGTTGCTTTGATCCATTGCCGAAAATATTTTGGCACCTATCATCCCCCCCAACCACGGATACAAATCGACACCATTGATTGAGTATCACCTTCAGGATCACAACAGATAAAGGTTTGAATCTCGCATTGAAAAAAAAAACTTGACTTTTTTTGCATGGTCGCGCAATGTATGTAGACTGCATAGAGACTGCATTGCGTGCAATCTCTATGGGAAGAATTTTAGCACACAGCATCGGGTGCGTGATCAGACACCCCAGACTACTAGATCTATTTTCGTCTACGTCTATGCTGGTACTCGTCAAAAGCATTTTCAGCAACTAAACGAACATGTTTATGGATAATTTGACGTACCCTTTTTGTTGTTCTTGCTGTAAGCGAGTCTTGCATTATTTTGATAAGTTGAAATCGTGGGAGAGTTTCTTCATCCATTTTTGTCTCGTTTGGAATTGTCTTGTCTTGTATGAAAATACCGACCAATTCTTTGCACACGTACGGTATCCTCGATCGTTCAAACCATTTTTTTAACATGTGAACATAATTGTATTTCACCAAGACTGAACTACTTTCCCAGTAACCATGGTAACTGGGATTTTAGAACAATTTTTTAGAACTATTACATGGGTTTGGATTTTTACAGAGAATTTTACAGGAATAGTTAAAAGTTTATGAACGCAATTTCGACCAATCAGATGGCTGGATTTCTTAAGTGAGGTATATAATGCATGATATATACCTCTCTTTAGAAATCTAGCCATCTGATTGGTCGAAATTGCAGTCTTAGTTTTTGCCATTCTCCCGTTAAGAGACTAACAATGCCAGTAATGGTCAATAGTTCATGAGTGATATTCCCGCAAGATTCTGGGTACCAGGGAAATAGTTGCGATCCCCATTGGTTTACGTGTTAAAACTTAGTTCGTAGCGCGGCTACCATACAGATTTTGTGCGATTAATTTGGTCGCTACATTTTAGGTTTTTTAATTGCACACAGTGTATACGACCACCAATCTTGATTGTAGGCCTACATGTAATCTTCGATTTTTTAGTTTCTAAACTTTATTTTATGTCCAAAGAAGGTAAAAATGGCTGAAGAGACTCGTCCTAGATTCGATCTTCTTGATGATGATCAATTACAAGACTTGATTAATTCTGCGGACAGCAAGAACACCAAAAGTTCCGTGAAATTCTCTGTAAAAATATTAGCATATTTATCATGTTATAGTCCACTATACCATGGATGAGGTCACGGTATATCACATTTTTCGTATCGGTATCATAGCAATGCTATGTTTGGTCACATGATGCTATGTTGACCAGTCACTGAACAGGATTTCATTGATTAAAAATATAATAATTATTATTATGATACTGCTACTGCTACAATTACTACTACATGTAGGCCTATACTAGGAAGAAGAGAAAGTAGAAGAAGAAGAAGGGGAAGAGGAAGAGAGAGAGAGAGAGAGAGTATGGCCCGGGTTCAAATTTAGTTTTCTTTTAATCATTAGTCACTGTACAGATGATCATTTATCTATAATGTGATTACCATGTGTACGCCACATCTAATATCACCTCATTGTTGTTTATTGTAGTAAAGAACTTATAGGCTCGCACCCAGTAGAAAGTATCTTCCCCCGGTTCGGAGGTTGATTGCAACATCTCTACATTTCACTCTATATATGCCATTTCACTCGATCTTCTGGCATTCTGGTGCACTCTTGCAGTTTTAGTCCACTCGATCCATTTCTTGACATTCTCTTCCCAGTTGATTCTGGGTCTCCCTCTCGGTCTATATAGTTCCTTCCACTCTTAATAAGGGAGGTAATAATGATTAATATAAAATTGTGACTATTATTATCAATGTTTTAGGTAGTTGGTCATCCAAGCTTCGGGGGTTCAAGGACTACTCCATAACACTTTGACATGTTCTAGGTAGTTTGCTGTAATCTTTTTCAAGATAAAGTTTCAAAACAGCTGAGATAATGTAAGCGTTTCATATCTAAAAAAACGGATGAAACCAACACATTTTTACATGGGTCGTTGGTACCAACATTTGGGCTTCATACTTTGATTACAAAATAAAAACAACTGACAAAATGTTTAAAGCAAATTGAAGACTTCCGCACAATATTATAACTTTCTAACAGCCTTCATGGAAAGTGAAATCTCAACTTTGTGATGAAGGATATGTTTTCTACGGTTATTTTGTTTTCAACAGGGAGAAAACGAACGGTTATCACTCTCATTCTCTTGTTGCCAAAACGTATATGTACTCATAGCGTCCAATTTCACCTTGCAGAACACCATTAGGTCGCTTGGGAGTGACATCATACAACCATTTGTATACGTCATCGATAAATTCGTCTCGGTGTTGGACAGGAATCTGTGTGACGGGGTTAAAGACGCTTCGCAGTTGAGCTGGAATGATAACGTAGATAATGCTGACGATGGAACTGGCAATAATAATGGTATAACAGTAATATGAATAATCATGAGGATGATAATGATACTAATACTACTACTACATCTACTGGTAATAATAATAAAAATAATAAAAATAATGATAATAATAATAATAATAATAAATATGATAATGATAACAAAAACTAAAACACTAAAGTGATAAGATACTAATTAATAGTGGTATAAACTCAAACTCAAACTGTTAATCACGGATTTATCTTGTTTTTGTAATGCTTAAAATGGGAGTATATTCACCTTTTAACTTAGTGGCATATACCACAATATACGGTAAAAGTTTTACAATGTATTGAACTCTAGACACTGCTAGAAATAACATCTTTAAAACAAGGTCTACCTGTAAATTATGCAACAGGAATAACTCTGAAACTTTTTCATAATTTATGACATAATCTGACTGTAATTTATTTTTCTTTAAATATTCAAGATCCCGCCGTACTTACCCTTTATACATTGCTCATTCCATTGCACCCATCGTCCTGGGTAAATCTCAACTTTTTGTATGATGAAACCTACTGATCTCATACATTCAAGAAACATTTCACTATCTTCCCTAGGGAAACAATGAGTGTCGTAGTCCTGTCATGAGGAAGGGGGAATAAATAATGAGAAGGAATGGTAAAACAATAAATGAATAAAAACAAACAAAAAATATAACAAATCAATGACGGCTGAATATGCCTTGTTGCAAATGATAAACTAGAACAGTGAGGACTTATTGAATAGCAACAAAAAAGTAGCAATACAATAATAATCAGTAAAATTAAAATAGAAGATTTGCGAAGAGAGAAAATCAAATCTATTATCAAAGTTCCTTTTAGCTGTGAACCTGTCTCAGAAAAACGTGAAAGGTTATAATCCCTAAAGCTCTTACAGCAATATCAGGTGTATATTTATAGCCAAAACGCAATTCAAAAACTGAAATATCAAGTCATTAAAAGATAACTTTTGCATCAAAACTTAAAATAACAAATAATAATAATAATAATAATCTTTTAAAGTCCACTCCAAATTTTATTAAGTTAAACCGAAAATGGAAATTCTTTTTGCACAATTGATCGTGAGCCCGGTAGCCAGTGAGCAGTGCCAGATCGACGTTGCTCTATCCCTTATTGCTGAACGCCAAACAAGGTAGCAGCAACTCCCGCCTTTTAACGTCTTTTGGTATGACGCGGCCGGGGTTCGAACCCACGACCTCCCGGAAGAAACATAAAAACAAAAGAAGAGAAAAGTGTCTCTTTTGTTTGTTTCATAATGAACTATCGTGCAAACTTTTAGATTATATTTTTGGTTGCCTAATCCAAGAAAGGATAATTTGTACAACGTTTTTACCTTAAGATATGAACCCCATCGCGGATGATTTCGAGTCCACATATCGCCTGTTTCACCGTAGCAACTCGTTTTGCCATGTAGTTGGAATTTAAATGGGAATCCGAGGATGAATGCTCCACCCGGCTTGAGGCAGTGGTAGATATTCTTGAGTATTCTCTCTTCATCCTTGCAATAGTGCAGGACTGTCAAACAGAGAATTTTGTTGAACTTTTCGCTCCAATCGCTATGGTGATCACCGAACGTCTGCGCGTCATCTTCGAAGTATTGAATATTTGGCGCCGAGTTTTCCCGCCTAGCAAACTCTATCATTCCAGGCGAGATGTCAAATCCTGTTTAAAAGAAATACAGTTATCTCAATAAATAAGGAGTCTTCGTTTAGGAAACTGATATGTCTATGCTATGGAAAAGTTTGTCAGTAGACATTAGAGGGGTATGATGTAGGGGTGCCGACGGAGTAGGGAGGGGGGGGCAGTATTAAAGTTGCCACAAACAGTACTATACAATGGAATAGCCTCTCGTGAGTGAGTCTGCTGAATGTTGTTGGCGAGAGGAGCAGAGGCTCATGAATCGTGCGTTGCGCACTTTTCCTTGATCGTTCAAGCCTTCTTTCATCATCCTGCGATAAATTACCGTCCACACATTTCAGTTTTAAAAGCAAAATGCTTTAGATAACAGACTTGTAGAATAGGGTCGAAATCGTATTGTGTACATTACTTTTTTAATTTTCCTAAAAAAGAACATCCTCTGATTAGCCTTTATACAACAATCAATGGGTAATTTTTGTTTCATTTAGTTTGTCATCGATGATGATGCCCAGATACTTGTACTTACCAGCTTAATAACCTCTCCGTGAACAGAAATACGTTCATAATCATAAGTTGCATTTAATCTCAAATTGTGAATATCTCACTATTCAACAAATCAATTTATCTCAGAAATGTACCCAATTGCGTCACCGGTTAAGTAACCGGATATAACATTATCATCAGCATAATATTTTAGTATGCTACATGCAGATTTCGAACTAACAAAATCACTGGTCTACAATGAAATTTGTTTTGGCTTTGACAAATTACAACCTTTGAGTTAAGAAATCATGAATCCCGAAGATTTTCTTAGAATCAATTTCCATTTCAAACATTTCAAACAAAAGTCGATAAAGTCGATTTTACGTACGTATAGTGCGACCCAGAAAAAACGAAACCGAGAATTATCGATGCTTTATCATAACTTAATCACAATTATAATTAATAAATGACACATATTTGTAAAGCTTAGATCCTCTTTAATTGATGCAACTCATATGATGCATATTTTACGCATGCGGTATCTGAATTTCAAAGAACAATTCACATTTCCAAAAAGTTCATTTTCTGCTCTTTTATATGACACCTCAATCAGGAAAAATGAGCCAGGAATAACAAAGTTCTGTTTGTTTAAAGTGATGCTTGCATTTCCAAAATTAATTAAACGAATTCGTTTTCACAGGCTGCCTGCCGTAGCAACAAGCAGAATTGATTCAAGACTTAACTCCGTTTCATTGACAATCAGCCATGCATGAAGTCTTCCGTCTATGTCTGATCGTCAAAGAAACGTTGTGACTAATTCCATGATATTGTTTTAATAGTCTATAAAGCGTGTTCTTGTATTTATAACGAAATGACATTGTAATTGCTTTCTATATCAGCTGAACGTACATGAAACAATGTCGACATTTTTTATTTCTTGATATTTTTACTCCGAATTCAGGTTTTAATATACCGTGCGTCCCAAAAAAAACTATATTCTTTTGAAATGGCTGCCGGATAAAAAGATATATAATTCTGGGGGAATTTTTTTATATGTATGGAAAGCTCATAAACTCAACTTTCATATGACACCAAAAAGTCCGAAAATAATTCATGCTTGGGTGAGCACTGCTCACTTTTGTAAATCAATGAATGCCACTTTGCAGACTTTATGCCCTTTGATGTCTTGTTCTGCAACGCACTTTTTGGAATTTTATATCATGAAAATAATAATTATATCATTATATCGTTTTATATTTCCAAAGCTGTAAACGAAAATTGAAGATTTAACTCCTTTCGCCCAAAACTTTAATTACCATGATAAACAACCAATTCACTGCTAAAGTACACCGGAGAAAGGTATTTTATGCTTTAAATTTTGTTTTCTATAAAAAATTTATTCTGTCATTATCTCAATGCCTGTCACTTTGCTTGTCCCGTCTGTCACGCTCAGTTTTTCGCCCCCTATCCAGATGGACGATTTCAGCACTGACAAATAATACATAATACCCGCATAGATACAAAAGAAAATTCTAAGATGAGCCAATAAGGAGAGTGAAATCATAACGTATTACAAAAGACGCCGAGCGGGGAACCCCGCCCCAAATAATTATATCACAGGTTTTCAAAATAAATAATTGTCGTTTTTGTATTTAAGGGAGAACTTTCCACAGAATATACTACACATCAATTTTAAAATCTTTCAAAATTAAAGAGTAAATTCATGAAAAAACGTGAGGATTGGATATCCCTTCTGTCACACTGGAGTTACCCTTACTGCTAAATGGAATATTAGATGGCGCAGATAAGACACGTTGACTTAAAATTTAGTGTTTGTCCTTTGACACTAAAGAGTAAATTAATTATAAAGAGCGTAACATCAATAACATGAATCAATACATATAATAAAAATGACAATGTTTAATTTTATGAAAATGTATCAGTAATGTTTTGATACTAATCGGGATGGATATCATAACATTTCAGCACGATAGAATTTGGGCTTACCAATTAACAATAGTTTTTTTTATAGAGGCATAATGAAACTTTCAGGGCGATGGTCAATTTTTTGATGTGGCATTTGTTGAATTATTCCCAAAGTAGCTTTTCAATTGAATGCCTTACGATGTTAATAAACATTTTCATTATAATTATCACGTGAAATCAAATTTGGAATTAAAAACATTATAATATTAATGTTACCAGCAGGATCGACACCAAACCTGCGTTGCATTCTCCCCCAATCTCCCGACAACCACCGTGAGGTTCCTCTAGAAATCCAGTTTCTTGCCTACACAAGGCCTGAATCATTTTAGAAGGACTTGATATTTTTCAGTTCAATTTAATGTATATGCTTTATATATAGTGTACAGATAAAAAAAAAAGACTGAACAATATTAGCGAGAGTAATATAAAGCGAATCTGACTTTGGAAAAGTACAGAAATCGACCAAAATCCTGGGTTGCATTAAATTCCTCAAACTCCGGGGGACAACTCTGAGGTTCCTCTGGAAATCTAGTTTAGTGCCTACACAAGGCCTGAACATTTTAGAATGGTGTTTATATTTTTAGTTAAATTAAATGTGTATGTCTTATATACATTGTACAGATAGAAATAGACTGACCCATATTAGTGAGAGCAATACAAAGCAAATGTCACTTTGTAAATGTACAAAAATCGACCAAAAACCTGGGTATTATTGTTCAGAAATATATGTTTTCATTAAATGTTTTCGACAAATATTCGGGGCCATGTGCCTTGGCCCCCCCCCCCCCCATTGGTCCCCCATACAATATTTCTCTTTCTTATCGTCATTTTGTTTGCTTATTTTTTGTTGTTGAGAATAGTGACCCTCTTTCAGTATAACGAATAGCAACCCTCTTATCGTATTATGAATAGCGACCCTCATTTCGTGTTATTAATAGCGACCCTCTTCTCGTATTATGAATAGCGAACCTCATTTCGACTTATTAATGGCGACCCATTTCTCGAATTAAGATTAGGAACCTTTATGAATAATTCAATGCACTTCAATTCATTTACAAACATTTACAATACAAAGTCAATTCCAACAAATAATACAACAGAACAGAAGTATCAAAATGTGGGGTAAAAACAAAGGCCAAAGATCTATCAAAGGCTTGTCTCCAAACTATATAAATAATTAAATATAAATTAAGTGGTACAACAGGAAGACAGGAAAAAACAAGGCAAACGTACCGCTTTACAGACTCAGACGGTGTATGATTATTTTAATACGATTAGATTTATATATTCTTTTAAAACTAGATAAGGAAGGGCGATTCTTTATTATGGCAACCAGACAGATCATAATACCCGAGGGCATTTTTGTTAAATATTCATCAACAAATTGTAAACAAATTGTTAACAAGTAAACACACAGGAGAACCTCCTAGAAATCCAAGGTTTATCATACATTTATGCTGGAAAAAGTCATAGCTTTTTAATGATATCCTGTCATAAAATATACACCAAATCGCACGAATTGAGTTTAAATAAAAAATCGTAAGCATATTCAAACAGACATCTGAAGTCATGTTGATGACAATCATAATATTTCATTAAAAATTCATATATTTCCTGATTCGTTTTCACTATAATAGCCCTTCACCTACTTTATGGCAACCAGACAGATCATTATACCCGAGGGTATTTTTGGTATCTCCTGATTCGTTTTCATTATAATAGCCCTTCACCTACTTTATGGCAACCAGACAGATCATTATACCCGAGGGTATTTTTGGTATCTCCTGATTCGTTTTCATTATAATAGCCCTTCACCTACTTTATGGCAACCAGACAGATCATTATACCCGAGGGTATTTTTGTTAAATCATCAAAAATTGTAAGCAAGAACCTCCTACTAGAAATCCAAGGTTTATCATAAATTAATGCTGGAAAAAGTCACAGATTTTGAATGATATCCTGGCAAAAGATATACACAACACCGCACGAATTGAGTTTAAAAAATCGTAGGGGGCACATTCCCCTTCAGACCCCTCCTCTATTGCGGCGCTAAATATTTTTCTCACGAATTAGGTCCCCCTCCCTCGCCGCCGGCTGGATCCGCCCCTGCTTCCCTGCATCAACACACACTCACTTTGAGATACAATAGCAACATCAAGGTTAATATGTCAGACAATGCTGCAGCATCACCAGGAAGACAAAGGCAATGTGATGTATTGTACATGTATGAAAAGCATGCAATTCTATTTTGAGCGTGTGCTAAGCCGGGGGAAATAACATACCATTGTCTATTGCAGAACATTTTCTAGGAGTAAATAGGTCGTGGTAAAAGGTAGACGGTCACTACTCTTGCCTTAGCCCTTTACACCTTATACCTCGCCATATTTACCCCGACTAGCTCTTAACACGACCTTTACCCTAGAGGTAACTTGCCTCCGTCTGAACATGACTTATATCAACTTATATGCTGCTATTGTTTGTAGTATTGTAACAGGTGGTTAGTCTTTGCAAAGTTACATACCACTTTCTCAAGTTAGCTCATTAATGACTGACAGATGATTGTCACAAGTGAAATGAGATCTGGAGGATTTTTAGGGTGGAGCTTTAAAGATACTATGTCGCTTTTGCAGCCAACATCAAATTCTGTAAAACTTTGCAGGAATTATGAATATGTCATGTATGTCCTATCTATGAAATTTAAACGTTAGCAGTGTCCTAATATTCAAATTATGCAAGGAAACCCGTTTCCTTGCTAGACTTCATTGCTAGACACGGTTGAGTTATTGACTGGCTTTTTTTCTTCTTTGGTAACAACATAAATGAAATGAGCTGTAAAGGGTACATGAGCATTTGTCTACATCAATGACCCACTTCTTGTAATGGCCAAAATTAAACTGATTGAATCTTTGCGCAGCATAAACGTACGACCATTCGGTACAATGGTATGAAAATCAGACTATTACTTACTGGCTCTATAGCTCTTAAGTCGATTTGACAACAGTCTTTATTTTCCCACTTAAAGATATTTTCAACCCCCCCCCCCCTTTTTTTAGGGAAGTTCTAAATTAGTATTATCTTTCAAATGCCGTTAGAATTTAACCTTTTCTTCTTCTTTTTTTGGCCTGCAAATGGGACATAGTACCTTTAAATAGCAAGTTAAAAAAAAAAGGATTAAAAAAAACATTCAAAAATCTATGAAACACATTCAGAAGTTTACATAACACAATATGAGAGGTATGTACAATTATTTCAACTTACCGATGTTAAAAAGAATAATAAACAAATTCAAATTGTAAGTCTATACTGTCAAACTTGCCGATCAACCACATCGTATTTATTGCGTGCATTTGTGTGTTGTGTGTGTATTGACTATTCATGTGTACAATTGCTGCCAATTAGCACGTTTGCAGCGTTAAAGGTCAATGGCATTAGCATTGACTCTCTATGCTTTGCTGGAGTGGTTTAGACTAGGTCGACAAATCGAACTCTTTCAAGTTACATGGAGCGAAAGACCGCCGCAGGCGGCCCTTTCACGAGTTTATATTAGGTTGATGAGACTATACTTTAGGGCTTTAAATATCCTAGGTCTATAAAACACCAACAGGATCCAACTTACCAATAACAGAGTTGACGAGTGGAGATATATACTTGCACTGCCTCCCAGGGCCACACCCAACATCGAGTACGTCATCGTTGGTCTCGAAATCGATCAATTTGAAGGCTTCATCCTGGAATAGTTTCTGCATATACACAGAGCTGATCGAATCGTATTTAGAGGCTAGCTCTGAAGTACTCGCATTCATTTTTACCCCGATTATTCTGTATACGAGTAGCTTCAAGAGTTTGGTTGTGCTGCACGCTGTGTGTGGATACTATGAATTGTGGGCAAATCAACAGAGCGTTCCGACTATAGTCCAGTAGACGGTACCATATACCATGTACATGACCTGGAAAAGTTGAGAAGTACAAGGTTTTTGTGTTGATTTGTGTTCTAGATGGGTATTGAAGTAAATTCAGCTTGGTTGCCAGCTTGGCAACCTTGGGCAACTTTTTTAATAGCCATATTAGCATAATCATCTAATTACCATATGTGCAATATGTAATAATGTTGCTAATCTCAATCCAGGAAGCCTGAAAACATGGATAATACGACTTTTCAAGGGTTTTCTATGACAAGGAATCCATTTATGGCACCAATTTTTATTTGTAAGTAATACAATTGTCTTAAAAAGCATAATTAGCATAATATGTACAATGTATGGACTTCATTGTCATTGTTTATCTATAAAGCCTAAAAATGGTGCAATGCAACATTGTAAATCACTTTTGAAAGATTAATCATTAATTCATGAGAAGATATTCCATGTATAATAGTATAATTAGCCTAATTAGCATAATAATCTAATTAGCATATATGTGCAATATGTAATAATGTTG